>VZDJ01000272.1:135342-323127 GCA_008694505.1 Cyanoderma ruficeps | reverse complement strand
CAAGTCAGTTATCGTCATCACTTCAATGTCTTTAGGAGCTGTTCCACCCACCCAACTTTGGGGACACTTGAAGCCTGGAACCCAACATCTATCTTCCCCCTCCCCCTGGGTATCAGCCCAGCACTTGCCCAAAGGCCCCCATTACCTCCAGGCAGCACCAGGGGCTGGGAAGAGCCACTGGGCCCCTGCACCCCCATCCCAAAAGGTGGCCTTGGGTTGGTTCTTGGGCCCTGGAGCCCTCCGCATCCCCACACCCTCAGCCTCTGCGTCTCCATTGGCCTCACAACTGGTGTTTCAGCCCTAGCCCTACAACCTTTACTGAATTAACATCAGACATCTAGCAAAAGAAAACAAAAACAAACCAAGATAATGCATTAAAACAAGCAAAATAATGAAAAGGTGCAATAAATAAGAACATCTTTACTTCTACTAAAAGCAAAATAAAATAAAAAATGCAAAAAACACAGCTTTATTTCCGATATTTTAAACGCTACTTTAAATCCAGAAACCACAGAAGCGCTTCTCGCCGGCCCCTGGTAGCCGCAGCCGGTCCTCCTGCACCGCACCAGCCTCTGGCCGCCCGAGCCGCGCAGGGCGCGGCGGAAAGAACTGGGCACGGTCGGCACCGCTGCCCCAGGACACCGCCGGCCCCCAGACGTTGGCGCAGGCAGACGAGGGAGTCGCGCCCGTGCTCACCGGTGCTCTCCAGATCAACAGCTGCGGGCATCCCGTCTTGGCGCAGCGCCGCCGCTCCGCCCGTGCAGCTCCAAATACCGCCCGCACCGCGTCAGGGGACGCTATTTATGCCCCAGGGCCAGACCAGCCCAGCCAATCACAACCTGAGGCGGCGCCGGCCCCGCCAATCCCAGCCCGCCCATTCCCGCCACCCACGACTCCGCGGCCCCCCGCGGTCCCCTCACGCCCCGCTCCCGAGACTCCTTCGTCTCCCCGGTTCTCTGGGAGAAGTCCAGGCCGGGACCTCAACGGGGAGCTCCTGCCGCCCTTCCCGGGCCCCAGAAGCACCTGCCAAGGCTGCGGCAGCTGGGGCACGGCTCCGCCGATTCCCAAAGCTGCGGTGGCAGGAGCGACGCCTCAGGCGAACGGGGAGCCGGGCCGGGCTGAGGGGCATTTAAGGCGCCAAGAGGAGCTCAGGCAGGGCCTGGCCACAGACGGAGCTGCTCTGTACCTGTGCTCACGCTTATTTCCTACTGTTGCATCCTGCCAGTGTGGGAGGGAGAAGCTGAGCCTGGTGATGGGGCTTTTTATTGGTGTCCACAGGGATTGCAGGGGAAAAAGGGCGAGGACCCCATGTTGTGCTGGACTCTGACTCTTCCCTCTCCCTCTTCCCTTTCTGGCTGCTGATCCACTACTTTCAGTTGACTAATAAAGTATTTTGTGTGGAAATCGCCGTGCGTGCCTTTTCATGTGAAGGATAAATCCCTCTGTGCCCAGTCTCTTCCCCCCAAGGGTTGGAGCAGACTTCTCCTCCACCTCATCACCCAAAATAAAGGTAAGCTCAGCATCCCTAGTGCCAGGAGTGAGGTACTGCTCAGGCAGACACTAAAAGAGCAACTACAACAAAGCCCCTGGGAGGAGGAAGGTCAGTTACCTGGAAACAAGTTTAAAAAACAGGCTGGAGCTTGTTTCTATGTAATACTCTTGATTTTTTTTTTTTTGTTTCCTCTTCTGCAGGGGCAGTGCAAGGGACAGGCAGAGGGAGAAGGGAAGAAGTGGATTGTGTTTTTACACTCAGTGCTAGACAAGATGAAGGCTGCAACACAGGAGTCACTGTGGAAGCTGCTGCTCCCCAACCTTCCATGGCAGGAGCAGAACTTGTGCACACCAGCCTTTCTGCGCCTTTGTCCATACTTAAATGAACTCAGAACTCACTCAAAACCACTTACCCTGGTTGGGCTGTGGCAGCTGCCCTCTTTCCCTGAGGAATGGGGTTGTTCAAGGGTTGCTCTGCACACTTGGGTGCAAAACATGGGGACACTGCCCTTCCCTGGAACTGCTGCCTTGCACAACTCTTGGATGGGGAACAGCTCAGTCTGTGACTTGAGCTCGCAGTGTTGGTCTGGGTGGCTGCGGCATCAGCCAGGGGCGATGTTTGGTGTCAGTGGCTCCAGACCAGGAGGATGGAGAGCACATGGAAGGGTGTGAAGGAAAGCCTCAGGCCCTGTGGCTCCAGCGGCAGGTGGCCCCACACAGCCAGATGCTGCAGAAGGTCACAGCACAGGGCTGAAGGGACTGATCTCCATCCCCACACACCCCCAGCCCTTCTGCATGGACTCACAGCATTGCCTCCCTAACAGGGAGGGAGGTCTGGAGGTAGGCAGTGACTGTGCTGCCATGGGCCTCATCCAAATCACCACAGCCTCAGGCCTTGGCCTTTGGGGCAGTTCAGACAGATGAGACAGGCATAATCTCTCCAACACAAGTTGCTGTATTCAGCTGAGCCTGACCACCACTCGGTGTCATTGAAAGAGCAAGCCCTGCCCAACAACAGCACCTCAGCCTCTCTGACCTCCCCTCCTATACCCCAGCACCTGCCCGCTTGACAGTCTCCAGTACGATGGCAGGTGAGCTGACAGAAAAGGCACTCCAGGCTGGGCACTGGGCACAGCTGGCTGGGACCACATGGAAGGGGAAATTCAAGCTGTAGACTTGCTGAATCACACCAGCCTCCTGGACTGAACCTGCAGCACAAAAATTTCTCTCTAGTCTCTGGCCTCTGTACACTGATGGGCAGCATGACACAGAGGGATTAAAAAAGAACAGGGACAGCGAACAGGACACAAGTATCCCATGGGAAAGAGTGGCATAAGGAGCACCACAAAGCCCCAGAGAATAAAACAGGAACAGGAGTGAGGCATGGAGAAGGATGGAGAAAAAGACAGAGTGCCAAATACACAGCAAGGACAGAGGGATACAGCGACAAAGAGGGAAACAAGGACCCAGAAAGGAAATGACCATGGCACATGCCAGTGGGAGGAAGACAGGCAAGATGCTTCTTACTCCAGTCACTACAGAACTGCAGCGTCCCTGGAATTTCAAGCTAAGTGGGTGAAGAAACAGGTACCCCCAACATCTCCTTCCTTTGGACAGACCCACCGGGAGAACCTGGAACCCAAGGATGGATCTTAACATAGGAGTCCCACTTGCTACTCTCTCGCCACCTTTTCTCCAGCTTAGCCCAGGGTTGGGAAACAAAAAACAACAAACATTCAAAAACCAATCTTGAGGAGTCTTGAGGATGCCCAGGCCTGGGAGAAAGCCCTTCCCACCACCCTCTTGGCCTTTTCCCACCCTGAGGAATTGTGGAAATGCACATCCAGTCCCTAGGCGGACAGCCTGGGATGTTTTCCGCACACCAAATGCCACAGCCCCAAGCATCAGAAGTCAGAAGATGCTCTGGATTGCAATTCACAGCCTCAGTGAATCCTGCATGGGACAGCCAAGTCATTTGTGTGCAGAGGAAATAAAAGTCACCCTTTTTAATAGTTAAAATATCCATGGAAGTCACTGCTACTTACAACAGTGAGCTTCATACAGCTGCCCATACTTATGGATTTATTAGAAGCAGCTTCAGGTTTCTTCCTTTTGGAGCCCAACTCCAAATGGGAAACTTCTCACGTCTGCTCCTGAGAGAGGCAAGTGGAACTTCAGGAGCTCAGGAAAGCGATTCCCTCCCCTGAGTAATGTTTCACCTGCCCGAGCACCCACAGCGCTTTTACACCACCTCTCTCTCTGCTTTCCAGGTTCATTTAAATGTAAGAAGCCTGCAAGCTCTGCCCCAGCCGCATCTTCCTTGCGCCCCAGCACTGCCCCACCTGCTCAGGTGCTGCTCCCTTCTGCTGCGCTGCCCCTCGCCACGGAGCCAAGGTGGGAGAAACCGCGGGTTTTGTTTCCCAGGAAAGGCTCTGCGAGGCGGCCCCAGCCAGTCCCGCTGCTCCTCCCCGGCTCCGTGCCCGCATTGGGACAGCATTCGCCCCGTGCACTCCCAGCCGCCCGCTCCCGGCCCGGCTCTGCTCCGGGACCGCCCCCCGCAGCTGCCACTGCCGTACTCGGGGCTTCTCCCGGGACCTGCCGTTCTCCGCTCACTTTCGACCTCGCTACAGCAACTCCCGCCCTCCTCCATTGTCACCACAACCCTCGCCCGCCACTGCCGCAGCCAGCCCCCGCATGTCGAGCTCCCGAACCGCTGCCGCAGCCCCGCACAGCCCGCCGGCCCCGCCGAGCAACAGCGCCGCGTGTGTGTGACCAGTGCGCATGCGCGACTGCCCAGAGCCGTCCCGTCTGAAACATCGCGTCAGGTACATCAGTGCGCATGCGCTGCCTATTTCCACAACACTGCGTACGCTCACGGGGTTCCCGTGTCGCCCTTCACCAGGTGACAAAGGGCTTCCCCAGACTGCGCATGCGCGCTGTCCCTCTGCAGTACCGCTTTTCGCCAGGAGATGCCACCGGCGAGTCCCTGAAAGTGTCGGCGCGGGCGTCATTGCGGAGCGGCGGAGCGCCGGGCCCCGCTCAGCCCTCACACGGGGAGCCTGAAGATTTAGGGTATTGAGGGAGCAAATGCCAGACCAGAATAAATCATAAGTAAGTTGCAAGACTTCTTCCAAGTTTCTCTCCGACCAATCTTACGTGGAAGCCCATGGTTTTTCTGCTTCCGTCTAAAAAAATGAAATTATTCCTCAGCTGTGGAGTGATCCCAGTCCAGTCCGAGCACCTGAGGAAAAAACATCTGCTACCTGTGTGCCAGGAAGAGCTTTTCTAGGTGAAAGAACTGAAAACGTCTTGGCGTAGTGCACTTTTTTCCCTGGAATAAGAACGCAGGCAGACACTGCTTATCAGAACACACTGCACTTTCTTCTCCAAACACAACTCTGGGCTCCTTTGCAAACTGCCTCTGCCCTGTGGTTTTCTCCAGGAGAAATTAAGGAATTTCTCCTGGCAGTTTGGAGATTATGTTATCACAAATGAAAGAAAGTAAAGAAGAAAAATTCTCAGTAAGAGCCTTTGGGTGCTTCTGGGCTGAATTTGGAAGGGAACATTCATTCCCTGCAGTGCAAGTGCACAACAACCTCCAACACAAAGCAAAGATGTCAAGCGAGGTCTGAAAGCACCAGTTTGACAAACCTTGTCATTTTTTTTTTCAGTGACTTTTGCAATCAAACTCTATAGCTGACAAACCACAACTGTCCCCAGTGCTCCATCCAGCCACTCGGGAGCAAAACAATATTCCCAGCCAAATCGACAATGGACAGGTGGCAGGGGTCTCCTCTTCAGAAGCTCCTGGCCCGATCTGAAACTACAATGACATATTACACATCGTAGAAGAAATTCCAGTTGATTTTTTTTTTTAATTTAAGCAGAACCTAGGGAGAAGCACTATATAAGTGGCATCCACCTATTTGCTACCACAGTAGAGATGGTGACTGTGTAATTCCTACACCACCTCTCAGCATCCAAACTTTAGCTCTAGGCTGTCCAGGAGAGGAGCCAGATCTCTCCAGTTGAAAGGATTTCTCACTTACTCAGTATGGGAATGGCTGAAGATGGAACCTAGTGAAAAAAGGAATTCACAAGAAAGATCTAAGGCAAAATAGTTCTCACCTTTGTCAAGTCCCATTAAAACTCGTAAATGTTTGCCTGTCTTTGTGTACATTGACAAGTGAAGAGAAATCCAAACACTAGAGATTATTATCAGGAGCAGAAAGAAACCAAGGTACTGGTCTTCATTATGACACATAAGGTTAGTGCACCAGGTACAAAGAAACAAAGTATTTATTGTTAAAAGATCTTCTAGGAATCACTGGGCATCATACAATGGATATGGTGGCTACGGAGTAGAGGGAGTCTCTCTCTCTCCCTTCCCCCTATTCTTTATACACGTATTTGCTCACTCTCACAAACCTACTGTTGTAATTTTTAAATGGAGTTCCTCTGCTCAGTAAGTTTGGAAAAGATGTTTATACTAAAGGATCTGGCAGAACAGATACATCCTATTAAACAACAGAGCAGTTACACAAAGGAGATCGATTTCTTTAGTGAAAAAAGAGCCTTCTTTCCCTCCGTATCTCTTTATGTTGCCATAAGAGTTCTCTACACAAAACCAGACTAACAACCCCCAAATACCTGATTAGCATTTTGGCAAAATTAGGAGCCCTAGAATATGCACCGGTGTTGATTTATACACAAATATTTTCACTTGGCTTCCACAGGATAAGTGCTAAACAATGTGGTGTAAAAAAACTGCCAGCCGAGATGTCTGCATTACAGCTACCAACCCTGCTATGTCAACAACCAAATCCCTGCTGGTGACAGTGAAAAAGCTTTGACAGTGTGTCTCAAAGTTATTTGCAAAACTTGGTTCTGTCCTTGCCCCCCACTTTCCAGGCTACACACCGAGACTGTCTCTCCAACGTGCTCTGTGTGTCCGCAAACACACGCACACACAGAATGCACAGACTCTCGTGGGCTGCGCTATTTCCAAGAGCACTTTGCACGTTATCTTGTGCTGTGCCTTACTGGCGCTTCAGTGGCACTCTGCTCCATTTTTTAATTTCCTTCCCCACTGTTATATTGTTCTCTTTATTCTGCAACTGAACATCTGCTTCCCCTTCAGTCTCTAAGAAACATTTGATCTGATTCCTGCCTCACAGCCAACAACCCAGAAGACTAAAAAATCCTGTTTCTAACCTGCCACATCAAAACTTCTGCTCCAAGATACACTTCCCTCCTACCGGTACTCCAGAATTCTGTTGAACCCTTTCCTAGTTTGATGCTGTATTTTCTAACAATCTATATCATCATCTATACGTGAACTGCTTCTATGCACAGAATGTTTTTTTGCAGTATGCATAGATTTGAATTGTACTGTGGCAACTGAAGATCCCGAAACATCTTCTTGTAATCTTTTATACACACAAAAAGACAACCATCCCAAACTTAAAATAAATTCCTCATTCAGAGTCTGCCACAGTTACCTGCCTGTTCAGTGCCACTACCTTTCCTTTTCAATCTTCAAGCAACACTTAGTCTAGGCTTCTTCCAGTATTGCTCCATTATTTCTCTTCAAATAAAATTTTTCTTTGTTTTGCAAACAAGCAAGATCTTAGCTTGCTTGTGCCTATGGAACAAAGGATAAAATTTTTCTCTGTCTTCAGTATAAGACCCGAACAACTCCTGAACACCAGAAAAAGGCATCAGAATCTTAAACCCCAATTCAACCAAAGGAAAGACACCTGACAGCTATTCCTATGACTCACTGGTAGTGACCAGTCTTTTTTTATAGACAGTGAAATGTAAGAATTTAGATCCTGGACTGCTATCTCCAGTGCCATCTTCAGTGGCTGATTCATGCACACACCCGTTTCAGTATAACATTCCTGCTTGACAGAGCTTCAGCTTTCAGTGACGCAGTTGTGAACACTGGCACCAACACCGCATTAGCTTTTGCTCTGAAAGAGACTTGGAACCAGGTCCATCCAATTAATTCTGCAGAGGCTGTAAAAGCAGGCTGGACTCCAGTATGTTGTCAGCTGCGGCAAATGATTGGTATTGCTCTCAAGTGTCTGCCACTTCAGCGGGAAGGCTCTCAGACCCCAAAATTCCCTGGCAGACATTCTGCAGGCATCTGTCTCAGTTCCATGCCCTTTTCATATCCTTGCCTACTTTTCTCTGCCTTTCTTATCCTTGCAGACTGAGCATAGCCCCTGAATGTAGCTGCTCTGTTCGCCACATACAGACAAGAGTTTTATACATTGAGCAGCATGCACACAACGGGCACAGCAGCATGACAAATATGGAATCACAGTAAATGACCCCCACTGTTTTTTCCTCGTAATGCTTGCTTGTAGTCCAATTAGCGGAGTCCTAAGTTAAGTAACATTTCAAGTCAATCACTGTGGCAGCCTCACAGCCCCTCAGTATAACCCATTTAAGACTGCAGGATTTCACATTTTACTGTGAAAAGAGGTTTTAACATAAAGGGAAAAATTCCAAATCAAGCCATTCCCAGTAAAAGGCATCAGACAATGAGATACTGCCATACTTCTCACACCAACAGATTTTGTGGGAGAGTACTGCCATCATGTAAATTCAATCAAGAGTAAATTTTCCAAGCAATCTCTGAACACAGCGGATGGACTAAAAGTTATGGCACTATTAAAGATATTAAATAAAGGAATAAAGAGAAGACTGTCTCTTCTGTGACTGAACAGAAGAAACTTTAAAGTTAAACTAGGAGAGAAATTGGCAAAGACAGCAGAAAAGACAATACTAGAGAAAAAAAATGCATTTATTCAGAAGAGCTGCCTTCCTTTTATACCACATGTGAATCTGACTCTTTCCAAGGAAGTGAAAGAAAGGAGGTGAAAAGGAGTAACCTAGAAGAGGATTTTGAGTGCCACATCAAATGGACAGTTATACTTTGGTAGCTGCTTTTTGGACTAGAAATCATGTTGGGCCTTTAATTACAACTCATCTGTGCACTACAAAAAATGAGGAGGGGAAGGATTTAAGGAAGATGTCCCTGCTTCCAAGTAATTGTTCTATAAATTCCCATTGTCTGAATTTGTTGTACATTTACAAAGATGATTTCCAAGGGATATGTTCTCTGTGCTATTTAAGGCTGATAGTGCTTTATAACTCAGCAGCATCCAAAATAACCAGCATGTACCATGTATGGGAGAGCTAAATAATTCACAGTAAGAGGCAGTTCACCTATGATCAAAATATGAGACCAATCCAGGGACTCTGTCAACATCTTGAGGGAAAGAAAAGACTACCATGTGACATGAAGTTAAGCTTCTTGGATTCTACACCAAGAATTAGGAAGTTCTTTTCAGTGATGAACCCTACAAGCACACAGAGAAACACTTAAATTATCTGGTATTTTAGATATATACTTATTGTTAATATCTGCTGTGTTAAAGGCAGGCATCAGCAAAGCACCATTGTGTTATTTTTATTTTCTCTGAATGCCTCATTTGTTGCCAATACCACTGATATTAGGGATGCATAAGAAGCTTTTATCCCAGGGATGATTCTCTTTCTCTCGGTACAGTGTGCGGATCATACCCATCTAGTGATATGTGATTCAATCTACCTTTCACTGCTTGGACAAGGCAAGAGAAATTATTTGCATCTGCAGAAGAGACGGCCTGACTATACGTCTTTTTTCCAGATGGGCTCTGCATTCCAGGATGCAAACGCTCCTAGTTTGTTCTTTCAGATGGCGAGATAGCTTCTTGCATTGGTGGCATTTATTGAAATAAAACCTCTCTTCGGGAATATAAAGCATTCCACAGCTATAAGAAAGACTATCATGTCTAATTCCAGATAAGTTACTGTGTGAGACTCTTGGGTACCAGAGGGTAAGAACTGTATTTTTTTCTCCAAATCTGTGGTCTATCAGAACACCTATTTCAACCTCCCCCATCGGTGCCACCCATGATTCTAAGCATAGCCCATTAGGATTTGCTGTGTAGTGTCTAACTTTCCACTAAAACTTAACAATGTGCGTTGATGAGTGAACCTTTAGTCTTCTTTCACACTGACACTTGTATGATGCTGTCTCTGGCTTGGAATGGTTTGAGACACCCATCCTGGGCAAGATTTTCAAGGCTCACTCTAAAGCTGGTGTTCTGACTGGTGTGTTGATGGCACGTTCTCATTCAGGCAGGAAGCAGGTCCATGTGTAACAGTGAGCTAAGTAACACTGAGAAGTCCACTGGTTTGGTGGTCATGATGCCAATGGAACCTTGTGAGCATTATTTATGTGTTACGCACTCCCAAAGATTGTTCCAATTCCTGTCGGCGCTGCTGGATCTGAAAGAAAAAGACACACTGTACAGTTTAGCAGATTAAATTGCTCAATGACAGGAGATGCATTTATAAGTCAGCAGTGTGGATATTTCTTTCATACCTTGCAGTAGAAATATCTGCTCACAGCTTCTTGAGACCATGGCTCGTGATAAAATTCGGCTCTGCGTTCTTCCTCCGGATTTCCAACCACATCAGTCATCACCTGTGACACAAACAAAACCATTTTTCACCATAGCTCTTCTACCACATAGAGAAACTTTCAGATTTACCCAGAGTGAAAATTTATCTACATTACACAAAAAAATGGTCAGAACTGTTCTCAAAGCCCAAAGCAAATGGACAAAGTGTGCTTACTGCCAAAACAGGATCACAGAATTATCAAATGATTTGTGTTGGAAGGGACCTTTAAGCTCATCTCATTCCATCCCCTGCCATGAGCAGGGACACCTTCCACTAGATCAGGTGCTCCAAGCCCTGTCCAATCTGCTTCCAGGGATAGGGCAGCAGGGGGTTGGAACCATTCCACAAAAAACAGAATTCTGATGACTATGTGTCCAGCATCACAGAATCACCGGTAAATATAGTTATTGATATATTTTGCAAAGCAGTGTTGTGGAATCACAACTCTGATGCCAGCAGGGCAGAACATTAATAGAAAAGGCTCTTATGGGACTAGTTGTCTGTCAGGGAAAACTCTGAACTACTATTCCATGTATGTAGCTAGAGAAGCTCCACAACACCTTTGTTTGTAAGTTCCTCAAGTCAAAGTCTGATTTAAACATGCCTTCAGATGTCTGTCCCCTTTGAATGCAATATAAATAATTAAAAACCATAATCTTAACAGTAGATTTTTAGAAGACTATTCAGTTAACAATAGGCATTTATATAAGAAAGATAGAATCATTTTATTAAAATAATTTCATGGATTCAATAATACAACTGATTTTGAGGCATATCAGCTAAAGACAGAAAATGTGAAACTTAATGAGAAACAAATTATTAATTTTTGCTGGCAAACAACTGAACTTCTTTACATTCCATTTCTTGCATATCTCAAAGATAAGCTCAAGGACAGCTGATAAGATTAAATTATGAACCAACACCCAAATTGTGTTCTCATACTATAGGATGCTCCTGCTGAGTTTTACACAGCTTTGAATTTACAGAATACATCAACAAAGCCCTGCATTTTGAACTTCCTGTCTGGCCACAAATTGACCTACCACTCCCATGAAACACCACTGTTTCACTGAAGTGGAATACAACCTAAACTACCTTTCTTGCATAGTGTCTACTCCGAGGTTGCAGTAGTCCACTCATTGTCTGTCTTCCAACAATTATCCATCCTAGATGTTTGGCTATACACTCTGTGTACATTTAGATAAAATTCTTCCATTCTGGTTCCACTATTCAATCTTTTTCAAACCTTAGCTTACCTTAAGATCCCTACTTTGGGACCGGAGAAGGTCTTGGATGTATCCTTTGGGATCCTTGGAGAAACTCAGCATAAAATCACGTTGTATTTTTAGCTGATTTATGGACTCAATTGTCTCATGAATCTGACAGAAAAAAAACCAAAGCGGATATTCTTTAATTTCTCCCATGGTCCAGTGACCATCAGGTCAGCTCCGTTACTATCTTTGTACTCCTTTGTATGTACTACACACAAAGGTGACAATTCTACACCACAGACTTGTGCAGCCCTTCCTAGGGCTTTTTCAATTCAAAAAGCAGCAACTTAACTGCAATCCTGCCACTACATTTTGGTTTCACTTGTACTTCTCCAATACAAGTATGTATAGGATTGTCCTTCGCTTCCTGCACTGAACTCCTGTGCGGCATGCAGAACTAAGCTCCCACTGTGCAATGTAATAATTTCCTGTGTAGAATCACTCTGCCTGCCAAGACTGGGATCTTTCAGGAAAGCTGCTATGTAAATATGCAGTTAAGCAGTGCCCAGTGCAAGAAAGCAGTTATTCCCCTGGTTACCATCATCACCACATCTTCAATATCCTACTGTAATCCTTAAAAACTTTAGCAGTTTCCTGATCAAGTCCATGTCAAATGAATAGCCATGACTTCTAGACTTTTTCTTAAGAGAAAGGCTGTAAAAGTGACAATGGCTGCAAAAAGAAGAGGGTGAACAATGAGAAATTATGAGTATGGAAAGTTTATAGAAAATGAATCATATCTTTATATATATATTATAGCAGAAATACTAATTAGCAGGGAAGAATGAAGTCTGAAGAGGAGTCAAGGTCCTATAATGGATAATATCATCAAGTATGAACAGGAGGAGGACAGTTTATGAATCATTTGCACATAGACGCACACAAAAGCAAATTTTTGCTACCCTGTTCCTCTGACATTCTAGTCTGAAATAGCAAACCTATCTTGTTTAGTTTCACGTATTCATCTCTTTTGCCAAAACAGCTAAGGTGACCAAGCATGTGGGAGAAAATAATCATCCCCAGATCTGGTTATGCCATCAAGGCCACTAGTGTAGGTACTACATGGTACGCTAAGAGAAGAGAGCTGCTGTCAACTTAAAATCATTCCTTCTTTGGGAAAATTCTGCAGTTGTGTAGACTGAACTCCATTGGTGTGCACTGAATTCCCAGGAGGGGACTCCGTGGCAGCACAGCAATGCAATGCTCAGAGTGTAACAGGAGCAGCTCATGCCCATTCACCCAGCAGTGACTTCAGTAACCTCACTGATCACAGCTTGCCGTGTGCTGTAGCAAATATTAAAAAAAGAGGTGACACAGACGGGGGAAAAGTGAGTGGCATTGGAAACAGAATAACCCTATGCATGCTGCTTTCGAGCTTATAAAGGCTGGGAACCAACTGACTGAGCAGCTGAAAAGGACCGTCCTCAAGAGCCATGACAGCAAAGATGCTGCAACAGTTACCAGAATCCATTGCACTGCTGGTGCCCAGACCCCCTTTAAAACTGCATGAAGACCAGAGTTTAACATATTGTTTGTATCAGCAGTAAACAAAGAGAACCTGGGCCTTGCTCTGAGACGGCATTTTTTGTTTATCCCTTACTGATCCAAATCAGCCATTGACACATGCTGGAACTGGCCAACAGCCCCTAGGACACGAACCCCTAAAACAGCCTGCAAAACCCACCACTGCCTTAAGACAGATATTATTATTTGAAGTGCACATGGTCCTCTTCCACTAACATTTAAAACCTCCAAAGTGCTCCAAGTGATCTTCCTGCCATGCACATTCCGTATTTCCACCTAATATAGAGAGCCATTCTGCAGTTATGTATACAACACTCACAGCTGAGTATGAAATTCTCCTAGCTTTGGCTTAGCAATTCAGCAAGATATCATGACCTCTCAATAAAAAGTTAGTGATACAGTTCACATGGTTCTGAAGTGTCAGGGGACTCAGAACACTACCTGTGAAACTCTATCACCTCAACAACCATGTCGGGCCTTAGATCAAATCCTAAATGGAAATGCCATTCCCCCTGACGTATTCCCACTGCATTTGGCTGATTCATCCCTTGAAAGCACATGCCCTTAACAAGTCCCTGTCTCACAACATTACTGTCTTTGACACATGACACCAAACACATGCGAAGCTACACAATGAGTACATGTACCATGGGATACTTTACTCTTGGGCTAATACCTTGTTATCCAATGCTGTTATCTCCTGTTGGTTAGCTGTTGAGAGAAGAAAACTACTCATCTGGCCCTTTAATGGGTCTTCAACTTCTACATCTATGTCATAGCAAGCCGTCTTCTTCTGATCATTCGGGTCAACACTATGGAGAGTATAACACAAGATCATGAGAACTGCCATAATGAATCAGAATGGATTTCCATCCAGCCCAGAATTCACTCTTCAATAAAGCCTGTTGCAGATGCTGTGAAAAAAGTTTAAGAACAGAGAGAGTATCTTTATATTTTTTCATATTCTAGTATATTCTCTCATCTTTTGTCGGTCAGATTTCAAAGACTTTTGAGCTGGAGCTTTTGAACATCAAATTTAATTTTTAACATCCTCCTGAGACCTGTTACACTAAATACCAGTATCGTTCTTTGGCTTGTCCTGTCCTAAATTTATATTTAGTTTGCCAATGTTTAGACTTAACATTTACTTTATTGTTAGACTAACGTTTCTTAACAAGAAAACAGTCCTCAGTGCAGTAGTTGGTAAATCAGGCTTCAGTTACTGTCACTTGCAATACAAAAATGCTGGCTTCTCTGTGAAATGTGAAATGTGTGGGTTGTTTGCCTCTGCAGTAGGTAGTAAAAAAAATTGCTCAGGATCTAATTGAGCTTGACAGACTTTGGGGAGCAGAAGGAGTTCCAGGGATGGAATTGCATTAGGAGCGTTGTAAGCAGGTGGAGGAAGGTGATCCTTTTCTGTTCTCAAGACCGATGAAGACACACCTCTAGTACTGTGTTCAGTGCTGGGCCTGCCAGTGCAGGAGATATATGGAGCTACTGGAGCAAATTTTGCAAAGGTCCATTAAGATGATCAAGGCATTAGAGCACCTCACAGCTGAGGAAAGGCTGAGAGGTCTGGGACTACTCAGCCTAGAAAACACAAGGCTGATGGGGAGAGAACTCACCAAAACTTGAAGGGAGCATTTAAAGAAGATAGAGCCAGGATCATTTCAGTGCTACCCAGTGACAGGACAAGAGGCAATTGGTGCCAACTGAAACACAGGATGCTCCATGTGAACACCAGGAAACATGTTTTTACTGTAAAGGTGACCAAGCAATAGCAACAAGTTGCAGTAAGACCCTCAACGCCCATCTCCTGTTGCCCCAGCTCAGAGTCTCCCATGCTGGAGACACTCCAAAGCCATCTGGACATGGCTACGGCCAAACTGCTACAGGTGGCTCTGCTTGAGCAGGTGAGGACATTTGACCAGAGGATTTCCAGAAGGTCCCTTCCAATCTCAAACATTCTGAGAATCTGTGATGCTGTGGCCACCTGCAAGAAGTTCAGCAGCAGAAGGAAAGCTAAGGGTAAACCCAGGTCCAGGTCTGGTTCTGCCGCTCATGTCAAAAGCCACACAGAAGGCTCCACGTTGTCTTTGGCTCCATTGCTCTTGGCTGAGTCCTGTCCTCAGGCCTCCCAGGGTCCTGAGCCCAGGTCAGTCAGGGCAGCAGGGCTGTGCAGAGAGACCCTGACAGGCCGCAGAAACAGGACGGCCCTTCAGCACGGTGAAGTTCAGCACAGGAAAAGCTCTGCTGCTGGGATAGAATGACACCGTGCAGGGAGACAGGTGGGCATCGGCCGGGTAGAAAACAGGTTGGCAGGAGAGGACTTGGGCGCCCTGATGGACAGACAAGAAGTGCAGAAGGAGTCTGTGGGGTAAGGCAGCCGTAGCAAAGGTCAACTGCAAAAGGGGCTGTATTAGCACAGGTGTTGCCATCAAGCCCAGGAAAGAGGTTCTTCCTCGCTACACCACGCTGGTGAAACTGGATCTGGACTGGTGGGCACAGGACCACAAAGATGTGATACTCTGGAGCGAGGCCTGCGGAGGCTCAGAAGGATGTTGAGGGTTGGAGCATTGACCTGCTGAGAGAAGCTGCAAGAGCTTCTCCAGCCTGGAGAAGAAAAGGGAAAATGAGATCGCCCGGAAGAGTGAGTGGGATTGGTGAAGCACAGACAGGGCCAGCCTCCCCTTGGAGGTGCATGAGATTAGGGTGAGAGGGAACAGAAACTCACTGCAGCATGGGCAATTCACTCCCTGTAAGCAATTGGTTTGTAAAAAATCATGACGGTAGTCAAAAAGGGGGAAGCCAGAGATAACCTGTTTGCACTAGAAGAATATCGAAGAGCTATGCTTTGCAGTCTGCTTTGTTCTTTTATAGTGTGGAAGATGTCTTGCCTTTTTGCAGAAATGGAAATCCCACAGAGGTTATTCTTTTTACCTCTGACTTCATTATCAGCTGTGTGTCAGCTGCAATTAGGAGCGCAACTCAAGAAAATCTCCACTTCTAGCTTGAGCTCAGGTAAGATTTGACTTCTACCAGTTTTAAATTTGATGCATTCAGTATCGTGGAGATCAGAAACCATTACAGAATCTATATTTTTAATTGCATTCTGCATGGTTGAGTCTACCTAGTATTTAAAATATTTGTCAAGATCAGAGACTTTTTCTTCATCTCTACTTTACGTCCACTTCAACCCTATTGCATCGTTTCTTCCTTTTTTTTGAAAAAGGAAGGTTGTTGGTGCCCGGAGAGTGATTCTACAATACTACTATAATTTCTAGAATGAGTTTAGAATACTTCACATTTTTGTCTCTGTGCATATCCTCTGAAACTAAAATGAGTAATTGTGATCTACTTGATCTTCCTGTAGAAGGCAGGCCTGAGGATTTATCTGAATTAGGAGCATATATATTTATGATCACTAGTGATCAAAAATTTCCTGAAGTAGTGTGCTGGTTTTGGCTGGGATAGAGTTAATTTTCTCCATAGTAGCTGGTATGGGGCTGTGTTGTGAATTTGTGCTGGGAGCGGTCACACAGAGATGTTTTCATTATTGCTGATCACTGCTTACAGCGTGTCAGACCTTTTCCACTCCTCACACTGCCCGCCAGCGAGGAGGCTGAGGGTGCACAAGGAACTGGGAAGTGACACAGCTGGGACAGCAGACCTCAACTGACCAAAGGGATATTCCAAACCATGTGGCGCTGTACTGAGCAGTAAACTGGGGCAGGTGTTCACTGCTCAGGGTCTCACTGGGCATCAGTCGGTGGTGAGCAACAGTTTTCATCTGTTGTATTGTTGGATTTTGTTCGTCACCGTCATCATCGTCATCATCATAATTTGTTACACTGTCTTTCTCTCCCTTTTACTTTTTCAGCGCTTCCCCCTGCCCTACTGGAGAGAGAACGAGCGGATGGGGAGCCTGAGTTGAAGATTGGATTAAACCAGGACAGGCAGTTGACATATTGTTTCAGTGGCTGACTACATTCACTCCAAAAAACTGAATGCAGGGTGACAGGGCAGAGCATTTGTGAAACCCTGTTATAAGCTTGGCTGGACCAGGCCCTTAAGTATCCTGGATAGACTTTGAACATGATTTGAGTTTGGATGGGAGAGCTGTCAATGACCACCAGCAATCCCTTCTACTGTAAATTACTCTGTGATTTTATGAGTCTAAAAATTACTTACTTTCTTTAAATTCAGTGACGGACTTCTGGATTTATTTTATCTTAGCCTGACACTGTAAAGACTTCACTGCAAAAGTACTGCCTGTTCCCAGGAAATTAATTCTTCCTTTTTTCCACACCGTCATATGAATACCATTTAAGGTTATCAGGTGCTGTGTGGTGCACACAGTGCATCAAAAAATGCTGCTAGACACAAAGCTGTTGCTTTGTACACACACCTGTTCTTTAGCTGGCACCTGACCAAAAACACTTCCTCCAGTACCTTTTTGTCACCTCTCTGCCCCTGGAAACATAATCAACATAATCATTTTTCTCTAAGCAATGACTACGTATCTCTGAGGACTTCAGCTTTTTTGTGGTCCATCGGACAGGTCACTGAGTTGTGCCCAATGACAGTATGTACACAGCTCTCAATCTGCATGGGTGTCACCACCCTGTCACCACCAAGCTGCTTTTTCATTACTCTGTTTGATATATTCAAATGAATCAAAAAAAAAGCAAATTTAATTTTCATAGCCTATGTAATATTTAAACTTCTTAACACATATGTTACAAATTTAAAATAAAGAGCCCAATTTTAAGCAAATTCAGAAACATTTGCTTAAAAATATACTGTATATATGCTGTAGGAAATCAAATCAGTATCTTAAGTAATAATAATGTTTAAACACCCAGAATCAGAATTTTGACCCTGACCACAAAGAAACTTGGAAAGGACTGAAATATCTGAACAGTAAAGCTGCAATCCCCAGAAATCTCTTTATCCCCTTCCTCCATGTACACAGTTGTCACTTAAATAAGGCACATGCTGGAAGAGCCCTAGAAACCTGAAAGTTGTGTTTAATCTGCTATGCCCCAAAGACATCTGTTTTGACAAGGATACGAGAGCTCAGTATCTTGGTCACAATGACCTCCTCTGAATCCAGGCATTCTCTGTTAATCTCTGGAGAACTCTTGACTCCTTGGCATTCTCAGGGTAAGACTAACAGTCAAAGAGCTGATCCAATCCCAACAAAGCATGCATGGACTGGCCCTGCGTTTGAAATCGTAATGTTGTGCATTTTACATAATATATCAGAGATGAGAATGATTGCCCATGATGTACAATACCTCATTTCAATTTGTTTTTTATCTCTTTTTGTGGGTTCAAGCTTTCATTCCTCTCTCCTTAGGAAAAAAGCCCAACCAACTCTCTCAAAGGTATTCTAGTAAATATAAAAGTTGGTTTTCATACTCCTAGAAAATCGGTGCTGTGATAGTGAAAATAATTCAGAATTATACAAACTAGAATAACACATAGCACAAACACACAACAAAGTCGAAGGTATTCACCTGGAAGTTATAAAAACTGGATTCTGGTCACTACAGCTACTGCAGCTGTTTTTGTACTTTATCTAGCGAGTGTTTTGCACATGAGAGTGCTGAGCTGACGAACCAGCTTACCTGATGATGTGGTTTATCACTATCGGGTCTGGCGGCAGCAGTAGGTTAGTGAGTCTCTGAGGAATTTCAGAAAACTTTAGCCGTGGGCAGTCAAAGATCTGGAACACAATAAACAACAAATGTTGTTTGTCCAAAGCCCATCTTGCAGTTAAATGAGAAAGTAAGAAATCTGCAGCTCACAATGAACTGAGGCAATTACGAAGGTGATTTTGAAAGTTGTAATTCAGGTTCCTTGCACAGATTGAATTTTTGGTCACTTCTGTCCCTGTACTTTCACCTGGGCCTGCAAACGTATCCATCGGGTCATGACAATTTCAGGTGTCCCACTTTAGGTTTAGCTGCTGGAGGGAACAGGACACTTTATTGGGACATCAGGATGAACTGTATCAATGATGGGAGAGAAGCAAATACTCCCTGTCTTACTGAGGGTTTGCAGCAACATATTGTAAAGAAAATGATTGTATTTTTTTACCAGAGAAAACACAAAAACAGTTTGCCTTTTTTCACCCAAGGAATGTTTCCTGCAATATTTTGTGCTAAAGATAAATACAAGAAAACATTTCTGGATTTTAAAAACATTTGCAATTTGTGTGGTTTTTTTGGATTACGGAAAAATAAAGTCAATGTCATATTATTTATTCTTAACCAAAGCCTGAACAGCCTCTTGGGAGGGATCCACCCCTCTCCAAACAACGGTTTATGGTTACTTTCTCTTTACTATGGTCCTGAAGCTAAACAGAATCACAGACTCATAGAATATCCCGGGTGGGAAGGGACTCACAAGGCTCATTGAGTTCAACTCCTGGCTCTGCACAGGACAACCCCGAAAATCACACCATGAATTTCTGCTGAATTCACGAAAAAAAAAATTCTGGAAAGAGTTAAAAGCTGTAGAGTTTGGAAATTTTCTGTGACCAATTACAGTGCATTGCTATGAGTACAGAAACAACACTCTTTACACTTGGAGAAATATAATTATTACAGCCTTTGTTTCCTACTGTAATTTTTAATGCTTTGAACAGGCAAACAGACTTTTCTCTGAAAAGTCTCCCTTAAAATGTGCCCTTATGTGGAGGCATTTGTAAAAATGGTTAGGCCTATGCAGATGCAAATGCCTCTTAGGGAAACTATTTTCACCTGACAGAAGAGATGCACTACTCACAGTAATGTATCTATAAACATAAACAACCTTTGCAGCTCCAGAGGCAAAGGATGCAGGCAGGGTTGAAAATAGAGGACTCTCATGTTGTGCAATACACATACAAAGTCAGATGCTCTGGTTCCTCAGATAGGGTATCTTTTGAAATTCACAGTTTTCTCAAGTGAGTGTATTTGGCAGCAGAAATACCTAGGAGCCAGCTGCAGCAACCATTTTCAAGGTTCTATAGCTTTTGAAATACCTTCGAACCATTTTTCTTGCTTTTTCTTGTAACACAGTGGATTTCAAATCTCCCTGCTTATGTAAACATTGTTTTTAAACAGAAAAGGATCCGTCTTCATCAACTCTTAAACCTGTGATGAACTTGCCTGCAGCCAGGAGTTCAGCCAGCTAGTTTCTGAAGAACAAGGAAGTAACAAAACCTATTGAGTCTGCAGCTCACTCCTTATTTCTGAATTTCACTACTTAGTTCTGAATTCTGACACTCAATAGAGATGACTGGAATTCTGACCCAAAATCTCTCCACACCAAGCTCCATCCCGTCTGCTGTCACCACTGGCTCAACACTCACGTCACACTCCTAACATGGACAAGGACACTCATTAGTGAGAGGAGGATGGGAGACTGAAAACTAAGGGTGGGTGGAATTTCCCTAAAGCTTCTCACATTCCTGCCTAACTGGAGTTAGTGGTCTAAACTAAGTTAGGCTCTGAAAGCCTCTCTGGCTAGAGAGATCCTGTTGGGTCAGGTAACTCTTTCAGTGATAATTTTTTAGTCTGTACTGTCTTGTGCCCTTAGATATAACCACAAAAAAACAAAACAACAAAAAAAACCCACCCCCCCCAAAAAAAACAAANAAAAAAAAAAAATCTCAGAAAAGCTGACATTCTAAATGAGAAGACCAGTATCTCAAGGGGAATGCCAGAGACTCTGATGAATTATGTACTGATCCCCTGAGTGATACACACACTTCCAGCCAGGACAACATTTTTCTTTCCAGGAGTTATGTGGCTAAAACTATAGAGTGTACAGAAATATTATCAGATTGGAAGGCATTAATAACCCAACTCCTTTAACCTCAATCTCTCAACCTGAGAGTATTACAGTGAAAAACAAAAAAACTTATCATAAAATATTTTATTGTAAGGGGATTCAGATTCCTAAGCAGTAGCGTCAGTTTTGAAAGCAAGATCAGCTAATTAGCACAATTTTGCCAGAGACCTAAGGAAGACAGAAATACTCAAAACAATCCCATTTATGATTTAAATCTCTGCAAGCACTGAATTCTTATGAAACTATTCCAGATTAGCCAGCTCTTGCAGGGTGTGAGATTCTAGAAAAGCAATCAGCTACTTCCCAACTCTCTCACTTGACGGCATCTTCCGAAGATAAGGCAATTGTCAGGTGTCATAGCATTTCTGCAGAGTTCTAAGAGTTCTAAGACAAAGCAGAGCTAAGAGCAAGTAAGTCTCTTGATGAGATGCACGAGGAGAAGATAGCTTCAACAAGTTCTTATTCTAACAAAGTTCTTATTCTGAAAGTTAAAATAAATAAAATTGATAAGGCCCTCCTGCTTACTAAAAATATGTACACCTGCAGAGGGTCACACAAAGGATCTGCTGCAAATCTACCATAATATCCTGCCCTTGGTAGTGGTCAAAAGTGGATAGTAAAGCAAAAATGTAAGAACAGGAGAAACATACACTGGTTCTTCCCCTCCCAAAAAAACTCTCCCAGCTTCCACAGCTTTGCATTTAAAACAGCCCAAGATTTTTCATCCACGGGTTTGTCACTCTTGGAACCTATATACACTTTTAGCATATGCAAGGTTCTATTGCAAGGAGTTTTGAAGTTCAAATATGCTTGAGTCTTTTGTTTGTTTTCAATTTGCTACCTGCCAGTTTTAGTTGATGGACTGTAATTATTGACCAAAATATAAAAAATTACTCCTTTTTCATCTTTTTCTTTCTGCTCATGATTTTTCAAATGTTTTTCACCTTGCCTTTCCCATTTCCTCTTTGGGATGGCAGAAACAAAACTCAGTCTAAATTTGCTATAGATAAATAAAGAATGTAAATCAAATAATCTAATCAAGAGAACTAACAGAATTGTCATCTTGCCAAAAATTCTTACATGGTTTTAATATGGAGTTTTCACTATTTGTGAAAAAGACTGTATGCTGTAATTCTCAAAAAAAACAAAACCCAAACAAACAAGTGAGTGACTATATAATCCTGATCACTTTGCTCCTATATTCCTATAAATACCCATGAATCTCACGATTATTTTGTTGCATTTTGTATTTTCAAATGTGCAAAGGTTTACTTCGAGCATTGGCTACTTTGAACTGTCGTAGGGCAAATTAACAACAGAAAACGAAAAGAAAACCAGGACACAAGTTTCATCACAACCTTTACTTTCACTGCTTGCTAAAACATTATTCATTCATTGTAACTGCCAGTACTTTCCTTACACAGAAGTATGTCAAAAACCCTACTATTACTTCCTTTCAAAATAAGTCATGTGAGCCTGAAAAACAAAGCCAGGCAAGACACTGATAGCTCAGTTAACATTACCTTTCAAAAAAACCCCCAAAAAAACCTAGTCATATTTACAGAAAGGGTGGAGATGCTTTTAAGTAGCCTTCTTGGTTAATTCTAGAGGTCATTGTAAAAGACAAAAAATCTTAACGTTATTTTCAAAACATTAATGCAGATCATTAAGGGTATTTCATTATCTGAAGAAGATTTAAGAAAAAACAGCTTTTCTAGTTATATCTTCCATGTCTTCTTCCTTCATAAAGAAGGGAAAGAGAAGGGAAGAAAACAGGTCTACATATGATTTGACAATCAAAATCAGCAGATTTTATGTTTCCTAGTATTAAATGATACAATGGAGGAAAAAAACCCATCAAATCAATACAGAAGTCCTCCTTCCTGGAAAGGCCACAACTTTTGTGGGAGTGCTAGACCAGATGTAGGGCGTTTTGACAACACTGGCACATGGAGAGGGTGTTAATGGTATTAGTTGTAGTGGCTGCTGAAAGCCATTCAGTACTGAGGATACCGCAAATCATTAGGAAAAATAAAAATCTGTCATTTTCATTCACCCCAAATTTGTGGCTGAAAGTTACAGTTTGCTTCTAAAGAGATGCTGTGTCCAAAAAGGAGTTACCTGCTGGAAGTACTTGTCGCAGTTAATGTATTCCTTGTCGTGGGAGTCTTGCAGCTTGTTTGTTTTGATGTACTGCCAGAGAGCCTGGATGATGGCCGAGCGTGTCTGCGTGTGGATTCCCAGCAGACGGGCCAACCGCGGGTCCAGTTTAAACTGGGGAGGCTGGAACGGAAAGTCAAGGAGGTGGCAATACAGAGGAAAACAGACAGATACACAAGTATGAAGTTTCAGTTTTAATTCTTGGGGGACTCTGTTCTTCAGGAGAAGCATCCCATTCAGTGGCAGAGACTGCAAAAATATACGTTTGTATTTTTGTGTCCCACCATTGGTGCTCTGGAAGAGGGACCTTGTACCTGTGCCATGCACACAGGACCACCTGTAGCACATGCTTCAAATAATAAAACTTGCACAAAGACTCAGGAAAAATTTTCCCTTTCAACACTGATGCAAAATTTGACTTTTGGGAATGAGAGAAGAAAAAGAACAGCCCTTCCTCTGAACCACTGGAAGTTAACTACAGAGAGAGAGAAGGAAGGCAGGATGGTGCTTCCACAGTTGTTAATAACTGCTGTCTCACATCAACACACTGTCTTTGAACTCTCTTTGTTCAGGCATGTTCGCATCGTTCTGGTGCACACCAAAAGATTTACCCAACCACAACCAGTCAATGGATTTTATTTCTTTTCCTGATCTCAGTGATACAATTCAACTTTCCTGTTCTTCATCTCTTGTAACATAGATTTCTTGGATAATTTGGAATTTGATGCTTATTCAAGTGTGTACTCATACTCTGGTTTAGTATCCACCACATAATTAAGCAAGGATTACTCTGATGGGTGGCAGGTCACCCAAAGCTAGCTTTATAACAAATCAAGACCTAAGGATAACAGAACATCTATTTTAAAGTATAAACTTATAATAATGGTGAGCATAACAAACACCATTATATTGTCTTAATAGTAAAAACTCTCGCTGCCTATATCAGTATTTCAGTTAGCCCATATGCACCCTAAAATTAATCAAATTTTCTTTCTGTTAACATAAAATGGAGTGTCAATATCCTGAATAGATGCTATTTGCCTGGAGGCAAAAGAAGGTGGTAGAGAACAAGTTCTTAAAGTTATACCATTAAAATGCATCTGAACCTGAACTGCCATCTACTCACAGCAGTGCACTCTTAACAGTTTCCTTAAGAGAGCAACATTTCTTCCAGGGATGGTTTCAGATTAGTGAGTTCCACAACTGCAGTATCTGTCGTTTGTGCCAAGGTAAGGCTGCCACAGCTACGCAGCTAGTTCAGGTACCACTAGCAGAAGCTCGTTCTCTGATTTTTGTTTTAAAGAACCACATGTGTAGCTTGTGTGCAACTTATCTGACTATTCTCTAAGAAGCTAGAGGAAGAAATGCATACTTTTTCTGGGCAGTAAAAATACTAACTATCATAATGCCAAGACCAATATTTTGCTAGACCATATTAGAAATTCACTTAATTTGTTCCCTTTAAATTTAAAATAATCTGTCAGTTTGGTATCATTCTAGCTTCAATGGACCATGTGACATTGCAAGGACAAGTACATTGGGCTTTGAGGTGTGAGACAAGATGAATTTGCTCTGTTGCACTAGGTCCCGGTGGCTTTATGTTCCAGGCTAAAAGCAGTGCACTGACCTGGTAGTCCAACATGAGGAGTAATGTGCATCGCACGCTGACATCCCCAGGTCTCTTCACCTGGAAGCCATCTGTTTCCTGGGTCGTGGGAGTTCTGTGCCACTAACAAAGGGAAAAGCAAAATTGTTGGTCTTTTTTTCACCGATGTCCATGGAGGTGCATCTTGCACAGTACACCATGCTAGAATCAGACAAGTACAAGCTTTCTAAAGATCTGGCAATCTAAACAAGAAACCTGACAACAACAAAATCAAACCATGACAACTCCCCCCTCCACCCCCCCAATAATTTCAATTCAGCTTTAGTGCAGAATCTGCTCTGCTGTTAACATACTTTACTTATTAGGGGAAATGTGCACAATATTTTCATCTTTTCATACATTCTGTTCTAAGATGTGCACTGCATCACTAAATCATCTATGTTTTTAGAGTAGATTCCTTTAGCAAACATTCTTAAGAAGAATGGAATTCTGAAAACTTTGAATGAATGCAAGGTCCCTTAAACAAGGGAGGCAACAGGCACGAGGTGTTTATGTGTGCCAGTAACTTGTTTGTATGCAATGGGTGCACAGCCTTCTCACCTCAACAAGATGATTGTCAGGTCCATAAAGATCTTTGTCCAGTTCAATAACCAAACTCTTAAAAAAAGATGAAAACTTCCGTTTCTGTTTGCTGAGCTGTACAAGCAGAAGAACCAGACATGTATGAGGCTGCATTTACTAGCTTGTGTCCTAGACTTTCTTCTCTGTCTTGAACATTAAATCCCACATAAACCGCATGTGCGATCAATCTAATTGAGTTCTCCCTCTGACCAACACAGGGTAACATGCAAAAATCTCAACAGTAGTGGAACAGTGCACACTTCAGGGAAGATTTCCTTGACTCTTAATGGTCATTGGAAAGGACTGGCTTGTAAGGTGAACATGGCATCTATGAGAAAAGTCCAGAGAACAGCCATGAAAATTATCTCAGGACTGGAGCACCTCTCCTGTGAGGACAGGCTGAGAGAGCTGGGGTTGTTTAGGCCACAGAAACATGGGTTCCAGGGAGTATTTAAAGGGGGCTTGTAAGAAAGATCAAGGGAGACTTTTAACCAAGATCTGTAGTGACAGGGTGAGGGGCAATGATTTTAATGAAAGACTGTAGGTTTGGACTGGTCTTAAGAAAGACACTTTTTACTCAGAAGGTGGTGAGGCCCTGGCACAGGCTGCCCACAGAAGCTGTGGCTGCCCTATCCCTGAAAGTGTTCCAGGCGAGGTTGGATGGGGCTTTGAGCAACATGGGCTAGTGGAAGGTAACCCTGTCCAGGGCAGTGGGATGGAATGAGATGGTCTTGAAGATCCCTTCCAACCCAAACCATTCTATGATCCTAAGTCCTCTGTATACCTTTCTTTTTAATAGCCTGGGTTTTTTTGATGAGTGCTAATTTCTTGGTCTGATTTATCAGATTACAGTAAATTTTGCAGACTGATCATACACTAAGCAAAACTATTTCCTTTTATTTTTTTTATTTTCATTTAATTATCAGTATTTGTTGTTTAGTGCACAGCTCATACTATCTATATTAAAAACTAGGTCTATGGTTACCTAATCTGACTCTCCACAGAATACAGACCACAGGATTCCAATTTATTTCTTTGTATTTAATGCAGATAATATTTTATTTAAAAATGCTGGTGATTGAAAAGCTATGTTATTCCAATAAACAATCTCTTTCTCTTTAATGAAATATATATTCTAATTTCTAAACCGAATTTGTCTAACTTCAATTCCCCGATGTGGCACTTCATCACCACTTCCTCCTCCAGCAGGACTCTGATTCATGTACGGTTACCTTCAGACAGATTGAAAGCCTCGCCCTCTGCACGCATGCATGTTCTTCATCTGTTTAGCTTATAAATACTTACTTGTGAAGTCTACTCAAACAGATGATGCCTTTAATTAGGAAGGATTGTTCCCAAAGGACAGCTAAATCCACCACTGAGGCTTCTGAGGGTTTCATAATGGTAAAATGTTTCTTCCGTCCTTGCTCTAACCATTTGTACATCGTGTTGTACCCCCCAAGAATATGAAGTACTGCCTTCACCTTGTTATCCTGCTCTTCACAAGATGCAATGCCCACTGTAGGCCAGAATTATTGCACCTGTTGTAACCTGAACCCCACCACCTCTGTAAAGGGATTAATCTCAGTCCCCTTCTCTCCACTTTCTTCTGCCTGTCCTGTCCTTATGTCTGCCTCTTCTTCTGTTGCATTCTCCAACATTCCCATTAGGGCCTTATCCTTCGCTTGGGCTGGGCACAGTGCCTGCCCAGCAGCAGCAAGCCATTCAGACATATCTTGTCTCAGCTGACGTCCCCAGTAAAACCTACCACCCCAAAGGAAATCTTTAGACTCCTGCCAGCCCCAGTGAAGCAGAGATAAGTCATACATCATCCAAGAGCTTCCCCTCCACGCGCAGCTCCCACGAAGCAATGCTGCCATCAGAGTCATCAGCATCTGATTTTGCAGGATTAAATGTGTTGGAGATGTAAAGTCTCAGTTTCCGCTTTTGCTGTTATGCACATAGACAAGGGAAAAGTACATATCCAGTTTAAGTTCAGGATCTGAGGAAGCAGCAGGAAAGGTGATAATTACACATTTAACAGGGAATCTCCATGATTTGTACAGTTGCACTGGTTGTATTAGAATTTAAGATTCTGTTACATGTACAAAAATACATTGAAGGGCTGAATCTGAAAATTCCTTTCAAAAACTTTTGGGTATACAAACGTGCTGAAATTCATTTCAAATGGAGGAAGACAGGAGGTTGCCAAGCCTGAGAAGGGATAAATCCTGTACTTCTGGATTAGATATTGGAGAAAGCATTGTGAGAAAAGCATGGTATTATGCCCTCTTTGGCTTCAACCTAGCTAGATTGCTAAAATTCAGCTGCAACTCTATTGCGACACAAATGTCCTTCATAGTTGGATCAGTTCAGATTTGTAAATGGCAGTCACAAATACAGCTCATGCTGCAAACTACCTGCCAGGCACATCTCTGCCCATCTGCATTCTACCATCATGCAGTATCTGGTAATAAGCCTCCTGCAGACACACCTGAACACACTGACACACACACACACTGGCTGCCTTACCCCACCTCTTCACCCCACCTGCCTTCACCCTCAGCAAACATGCTGCAGGTCCAGCTTGCTGGGAGACCTGAGTGAAGGAAGGCACTCCCCTCCATCCCCAACCCAGGTGCTCAAGCCTGTCAGAGATACAGTCATGCCTATACATTGTCATTTTTACACACCACCTGAAGTTTCCCGGTCACTGTAGTGGCTTATGGCTGTGTAATTTCTCAGCGCCCTTCCTTCCATGCACCATGTGGAAAACCCAGCTATTAAGTCTGATGCATGGATTCTAGAAAAGATTATTACCAAAAATTACTTTGGGACTCTAATCTCCAATACCTATGTATAACACAATGTCAAAAAGGCTACAGTTGTCAAGTTAATGCCGACAAAACAATGTAAGAAAGGAGCAATCTTGTAAAGTTTTCACACGCACATAGGAAAGAAGGAAGTTACATACACCAGATTATACAGTGTAATCTGGCATAGAGAAATGGTGAAGGCAGAGATGTATGGCTGAAGAGGAACAGAAAATTACTACATTTTGCCAAATCTGGAGAAGACAGTGACAGAGAAGTTTGATAGAAATGGAGTGTCAACAGTGTGCTCTGACAGGGAACAGGATTTTCCAAAGTGCCACCAGTGCAGAAAATGACAAATTTACACAGGTAAGAACAGGCAGATAGGCAGAAAAACATTCTTGTGAATCCATGTTTTCGCTGTCCTTTCCTCCAGGATTTCTGTTGCCAAAGTGGTCTTTCATAATATAATTATTTTAATGACCCCAAATCTCTATTTGGTGTGGTGGACTTGTGAAGGACTTCACATTTCTAAACTCAAAACTCTTCAAATTACTCTGCACATTTTATGGACCCTTCCTAAATTTTACCCCCACCTGGATTACTTGCAGAACTGTACCTACATACACAAGCAGGCTTTTACTTAATAGACATCTAGTGTTGCCAGCACCACTGGCTCCTTGTAAGAGCTACATGGGAATGGTTCTGCTCCCAGACATTTTGGGAGGCTGTCTCCTCTTCCAGGTCCAGGAACTAGACAATGGCACTTGAACTTGCCCTACACACCCTTATCACCAACAGTGATAGTGCATACTTGGTGCAGCGGAAATTAAACAAAATAAATTTAGAAATCCCTAGCCAAATTTCATAACTGTGGCTCTACAGCCAGGAACAGTTACCCTCAAGCTCCTTCTCTCCTACCATGACTATTTTCCTGGCATCTGATTCAAACGACGATCGAGCCTGGAAAGCAAGACCCTTGGCAGAGACCCAAGAGTATAGTCTGAATCCTACCTGAAGGGATCTATGCAGTAACAACTCCAGCATGCACAGCTATACTGCCATCATAAGGATGTCCGGTCTTGGAAGACACCAGTTAAGAGATGAGATACAGTCAAAACTGAGCTCAAGAAAGAAAGAAAGGCATCAACATGGTCCTGGGTGGGGTTTTAGAGTACAAGCCACAGAGTCTCTTCAGCTGCTGACACACACCAAAAACCACTGCATTTGGTTCATTCTCAGTATTCCCGTGTTCCACAATAGTGTCAAGTTCATATCCAGAAGGCTCTCGGAATGACATACTCTTCTGAGTATGAGCTGAGCAGCTCCATCTCATCCAGGCAGGAAATGATAAAATTTATGAGCAACCTGATTGCTTTGCAGCTTAAATAAAGCAGTGGCAAGAAGCCACTGCCCTTCAATAAATTCTGAAAATTTCTTAGCCATCCGCCTTATCACAGAGAGCCAAAATCTGTTCTCCCCTCTGTATGGTGGATTCTCAGAGAGCAGAAGAGCAAGCAACCAAAGGATTCTCAGTAGCTGGGAGCAAAAACTAAAGAGAAGATTTACAGCTCTAGGGCAAAAAGAAAGCATCACACTTCATTCTTCAGACACACCAGAACTTTACCACCCAAAAACACAAAGCTAAGAAGGGGAAACTTCACAGAGACTTGATCGACATTGTGAATCAAATCATGTCGTGTCCAAAAATCAGTAAATGCTTGATCTCCTTGCCCTCTAAGAGTAAGATATAGATCTTCAACTCAGCTTCAGCAAAAGGAACTTTACTTCATAAGTAGCATTGTGTTAAGAGCTCCCTAAGTATATCTTAAGGGTGAATTTCTATGAATCTCAACATACCATAAAAACTTCAAGCCGAAAGCACAGAGAAGATTAAAATGTGTGTTTCTCCCTTTGCATATAGAGTAACTGTTTCCTGATCTCACACACACAGAAAAAACTTTTTAGGAAGCAAAATTAACAGTGATAGCATGGAAACTAAAAATCAGGAGACAGAAAAAACAATGACCACTGTCTGTTCATTATAAAAGACCCAAATTAAACAAAGAGTGTCCATATCAGAGATGGAATATAGAGGCATCTTACACAGAGCAGCAGCAAGAGATGTCAAAATTTGTAGAGGAAACAAAATTAGTTAGATAACTCCTTAAAAAAAATGGACAAGAACTTAAAAATGGCCAACCCAAAGCAGAAAAATCAGTGACTTGGCAGACTACACAAGTATCATGAATAATAAAAGGAATGAGACAATATTTACTGAGTTCAAAATTGCACTGACACACAAAAAACACTTGTAGATAGTTCTATAAAAGCTTAAACAACAACGACAAAATTCAAAAAAAGGTGAAGCAAATGCTACAGAGGAATAAAGTGGAAATTAGTATGCACAACAGTCTACAAAATCAGATATAGCAGCTTATTCCTCAGTTGTATATTGTACTTTCTCAGGAGAGAATGAGGTGTTGTACAGCGACAGGTAATAAGAAGCCAGGTGCAATGAAAAATTCTTCTTCTGCAGTGATTGGGAGGAATGAATTTTTTACCTGAGAAAAGAGAACATTAAAGAACCTGAAAGACATATTTAAAACATTGACTGATTAAATGGGGAGATTAGGTGTTCACATTTTCCTTATCTCATAATGCAAATAGCAGAACACATAAAATTAGGCCACAAGACAAGTGTTTCAGAAAACAACCCAAACTGCCTTCTGGCGACAATCGGATATCAATTCCTCGGTATTTTAAAACCTGAAACTGGGAGAAAAAAAATCTCAATTCACAAAACTAGGGAGAGAGACATTATGATGGTATTTTGATGCTACTACTTGTTTTTCACCTAAGAATTGAGAACCTGGAAGCAGATAATTTAGTTTGGAAACTGCACCTATACACATATCTGGTAAACTGAATGTCTCACACCAGTTCACTGCAAAAGAGTGACAGTCCCTGGATGATAGTCTCTGGTTTGGGTGAGACAACAGTACTATCTGTGGTGCCAGGACTTGGAGCAGGAGCCTTGCTCGTTACATGGGTCACATCCCTCTTTCAGTCACGAGACCCTGGTTCAAGCTTCGGGATGAAAATCGTCTCAGTCTTAAAATTATGTTTATGGCCACAACTGTCTAAATCAGGCTTGCACAATGGAGAGAAAAGCCCCTTTTTTAGGGTGTTATTTATCTATATTCTTTTAAACACCCACTTCTGTATGAGAAGAATTGTGCCCTGAACACCATTGCCTACACCAACTTACTCTCTCAACTATGAAGGGAGCCAAGAGTGACTAGCTCACATATCAATTAATAAAATGGCTATGTCTATACTTAGTCAAACAAATCATACTCCCGAAGTCCACCATGGTCTTAGAGCTGCATAGATTTTCAGTAATTCATTCTTTAATGCCATCTACTGGTCTTTTGAGTGTACGGTTTCTGTTTCCTTCAGGCCATGGAGCTTGCTATATCTGTCAAACAGCCCTGCCTGCCTGACTACCTCCTAGAAGTTCTTTCTGGAATTCTGACCACGTGGGCCTTCCAAGAAGTCAGTACAAGGACTCTTGCTAATGCTGCTCTGCAGACAAGGAATTCTGAGACTCTCATGACAGACGCAATCCAAGAATGGAGGACTGGCTGAGGAAGAGGACAGCACACAGCAGCGCCCAACCAGCAGAAAACAGCCAAGGCAGGATCTAAACTGGAAAAGCTGGCAGCTGAAGGGGGCTGCTGACAGTAGTCAAAGGAGCTGACAGGTGGGGAAGGCCATTTCCCCCTTCAACAGCTGCACAAACCCCAGGTCTCCTCATTTCTTGAGCCATCCCACAGCTGTCAGCTGGTTCAAGAGCACAACTGCTCTAAGGAGATCCAAGTAGGATCGACAAGCCAAACATATTTTATGCACTGTCCTCTTGAAAAAAAAAAATGCTTAAACCACTTCTCCCTAAAATTTCCCCAGAATAGTTAGTCTTCAGACAGAAAAAAAAAGTCAGCCTGAGCAACACTAGACCATAAATCTGTGGTTCCTTATGACTGACTCTAGCTACAGCTCAATCACTGTAACACTGTAAATGCAATTACAGCTGATAACTTTGAGAAATCCTGCATATTCCCTCCATAATTTCACATACCACAAATTTGTATTTCTCCCGGGATCACAATCCCAGTTTGTGAATCACTGTTTTAAGGCAAATATTTCAAAATTGCAAGAGGTTTGATAAGAGATCAAAATGCAGAGATAACTTCTATTGCTGTTACCAATTCTGTAACTGTAATAAAATGCAAATACTTAACATTAAGAAAAACCCAAATGTATCCAGGATTAGCCCTATTTTGACAGGTCTGATACCTATATGCTAGGACTACCTATACATGAATTTGAAAAACATCTGTTTGACCATTCTCTAGATGTTAACTGAGTAACTGACATTTAAAATGTGTTTGCTTAGCCCTAGATGGAAACAGAATTTGCTCTCTACAGTTTCTGTAGAGTGTTGTGCCTTCTACACTCTTCCCTATCCCAGACAATGAGTATCTCCATTGCACAGCTTACCGCTAGGACCTTGTGGACCTGTTAATTCTCTCATTAAAGAGTTTACCACAGAATAAATAACTTCCTGTTGATTTATGAATTCAAGTCAAAGTCTTCAATGACCTTTAAATCACCTTTAAACCTTCAATAACTTTTAGCCAGATTCCTAGCTAGTTTAAAAGGACCGTGCTCTACCTGTATCAAGAAGGTAAGACAAATTAATCCTTCTGAGAGTACAATCTACTATGTACAACATTTTTAAAGAATGAATTCATGATTTAGACCATCCACAATTCAGTTTCCTATCTAGGTGTTAATGGAACTTGATTGTTTCTTTTTTGTTTGTTTGTTTCACATGTATCAACTGGTAAAACTGGAAAGAGGTAAAAGGCTTCCACATTTTATCAGCCTATCACATTTTATCATCTGTACAGTGAAAAAGACAATGGAATATTGATCTTTGTTGGGCTGACCCCCATCACCGTGGTACAGACAAGAATGACAGCTTTATGTCACAGCAGACATACAGCTACAAAACCCTTTATTCTATGGGAACTATTAGAGGAATAGAGTATAAGCTACCTAATACAGTCACACGAACTTAAATGAGACAGGAAAAGAAATTCTTCACAATGAGAGTGAGCAAAAATTTTAACAGACTGCCTGACGAGCCTGTGAAACCTCCATCCCTACAGATTTTCAAAACTCAGCAAGGCCTTGACAACCTTGTTTTTAGCAGAAGGTTGAACTAGATAACTTCCAGTTTCCTGCTATCTAAACTTTTAAATGATTCCAATGAACAGATTCAGAAAACTTAGAAAAAGACCATTTCAGTGGGAAATTAGGAAGAGCGAAGTGCTGGACTTGATCTAATAGAAAATGCAGAAAATGTCATCCATTCTTTTCTTACACAAATAGTAATTTCTGTAAGTAAATCTTCCCATTGTATGCTCTGTTATTCCACAAGTTCCACTTTTGACCAAATTTGAACTGGAAATGTAACACATACCTTCAGCACATCCCCCTAATCTCTGATTTTCTCATTTTTTATCATTTCAGTACAAAGTCCCCAAACCAGTGTTTATCTATCCTTTATTTATCCATAGGCTATTATTCCCCTTATTAAAGACTTCCAGAAGCTAGAGCTGGTAATCACCACAGAATTTTCTCTACCACTTGTCTATGCATACTGATTCCCAGCTGTTTGCTCAGTGACCCATTCCATAGCATTTCTGCTAATGGGACTTTTACTGGAAAGGTATTTCCACCATTTACTACAAGAATTATTTTCCTCCCCTGACACAATCGACAAATTTTTCACAACATACCTTCATTGGCCTCTTCAGTGCTTCCTGAATATCCACACGCTTCCGCATAATGGTCTGGTCTAGTTTGCGCTCAAAGGCCAAGAGATCCATGTAGGCCTGGGACTCAGGAACCAGCTCCCGGATCTGAAAGGAAGCAATGAATATCCAAGCACAGGAAGCACGAATCTGCCATGCTCCAGAACAGCAATACTGACATACTCCCAGCCCTTGGACAGACATGCCTAGAGGAGTTCTCCCTCCAACAGCAGTTCCCAGACAGTGGGGCAGGTCTCAGTGGCGTGGGACAACATGGCACAGACTGAAAAGTGGGAGCACAGAACTGAGGCTAATGCATTCTCAAAGACCCTGCCTGAATCCACAAGGTCTGAATCATGGCTGTTTTCTTCAAGTGAGGCTTAGCTACCAGCAGCCAGGGAGCCACTACTTTCAGCAATCCAAAGTAAAAACTGCCACGTGGGATGCCAGGCTTTGTCAGCACATCTCCCTGGCTGAGGTGAAACTGACCTACACGTCAAAGTTTCAACATGACTAGATATCAGGTGTCAATTTATGATCCTGCCAACTTTTATTGGTACTTTAATACATTAGTTAACTACATTAGTTCTATGGACAAACCTCCTTTTTAATTTTCTCTTTTACAAGGAAGTTAGCAGAGGAGGGGATAAAAAGTAGGTTGGAATGAAGACCTCATGAACTGAGCTTAGAAATGCTAAGTATACCCTTAAATAAAAATGTTGGTTTTTACTTTGGAATAAGTCATGCAGGAAAACTATAAAAAAAAGGTACTGTAAGTAATTAAAATAGATCTACTAGACAACCTTTGCTATTTCTACAATATTCACTCTAGCTTTCAGTTATTTAACTAAAATATTTAACTGTTATAGTATTTCCATAGGAATTAAAAGTGAGTTGGTATTCCTGTTTTGCTTTAGAATCACAATTAGTTACAGTTACAATTACAGTTTATATCTGGTGTAAGGCACAAACACCTATGTGAGACACACTAGGCATGCACCTGTTCCCTGTGTTCTGCAAGGACATGAGAACTATTGCACGAGGTCATGCCAACAGCTGGCTCTCCTAGTGTTGTGTCTCCTAGTGTTGTGACAAGGTTTCAAAGTCGCTGCCTTTTAGCAGCAATAGCCCAAGGCAGAGCGTTCCAGAACCTCACCAGGCAACGTGGGAGGCAAAAGCTCCTTTTGCTCATTTGGAACCTGCCACAGGTGAGTTTCATCTGATGCCATTTCCCTGCACCGCTGGAGCAGCAGTGGGCAGGCATTCCCTAGGCACCTTTGCCATATGTTTCACATGTTTTTGCTATCCCTTTCTTAATAAAGGGGATAATAATCCTTTTCTTTTCCAGCCTGAAGACAAACAATTTCTCCCTGCTGTATTTAGACTGATTAAGATTACCAAAAAAAGTCTCTTTCAACCTACTCTGTTTGTTTTGAGATGGCAGAATACCTGCTCTACTTACAGCAAGACAAATACTTTGGAAAAGCAAAAACCACAGAGCAAAAACTGTCCAGCTTTAGCTGAACCATTACATTTTTAACTGCTTATATGCCTTCTCAAAATGTTCGTATCAGCAGAATAATAAAGGAATCGTGAGCACAAAGAGCAAGGATTACCCTGGAAACATCAAAGAATTGACAGGCAGTTTGCAGAGCAAAGGCAGCAAGGCAGTGAGTGCAAATCTTTGGACACAACCAAACGCCCCAATTTTTTTTTTACTGTTCTGCATAGATGAAAAGATTCCTCAGTTCCTTGCCTGAAGAAATTAATCATGGTGTTATGCAGTCAATTAAAAATTATGGACCAAGAAAGTAGTTTCCAACCTTTAATGCCAAGTCCCACCAGAAACAGTTTGCAAACCCCACGGACACAGAGCGAAGCACGAAGAGGCCTATAGAGTCCTTAAGAGACAGCCTATACAACACCGGTGATCTAACCTTTCCAGCTGGTTCAATGGGTACTAGACTCAGGATCTAATGAAAATTCTAGGAAGTTCGTAAGAAACAGCAGAAACCTTCAATAAATATTTTTATCCCACACTTTTACATCTTTTGTCACATGAAAGTGAAAGGGTTATTTCCTATTCCATTCCTATAACCAAACTGGATGTTTAATATTTTAAGATGCTAAAAAGTACAAACACTTTAAAATCAGCCAAAGACAAAACTGCATCTAATTTCTTGAACTGCAAATGGCCAGCGATTGGGAGAGCATTTGAGATAAGAATTGTACTTGCTGTGTTTGTATTCTCTAGGGATATGTTATGGTCACAGCAAAATGGGATTTTGGGCTAGATCAAAGGTTCACTCAGGCCAGTTTGGGCAGCTCTCACAGTCTTTTGCTTTCTCACCCCAGATGGAATAATCTTTCGGAGGCACGATAGTGCATGTGTTATAAGGATCTGTGCAGTCTGCTGAATTCCTTCTCTTGCATGGTTTGCCCTAACTGTAAAGTTCACAGCTCCATGAAGGTCTACACTCTTCTACTGAAGTTCTAACTATAAATGCAAAAAGAGTATTTCAATACTTAAATTCTCCATTCTGGCCTTTATCTAGTTGAAGAAACTCCAGAAAGCACCTAGCAGAAGCAGTACCTTGTCAGCCAAGGTTTTGAAGCACATACAGTTATACTTTATCTCAGAATTCCGTGAATAACTGTAAGAGATTACTATTAACATTAGTAAGACAGTGTCTTTCTTGAGGCTGGATTTGTTTCTCTTTCTATTATGAAAATTCAGAGGTTTCAAACTTTTAAAGATTAGTAAAAAGCAATTATTACTAAATTATGCATTTTTATCCTTGATTTCCAAAGGTTTTTTATCAATGGTGACAAAAAAATGGCTAACTTGCAAGTGGGGGCAGTGAGGACAGTGTGGAAGGAATGGCATGATGAGAGAGTGTCTCACAATTTTCTTGTAGAAGCAGCACGATGTGGAGGCCCCACCACACCTGCCTGTAAACAGATATGCAAGGCTTGTGAGACAGAATCAGAAACCAAGGAAAAGCTGCAACACTACAAATTCTGGGGTATGAACAACATCTTTGGATAGCTTCTATGGCTGTCACAGTATGACAGCTTGGAAGGCAAAAACAGCAGTCAGAAGGCTGGGGAAAAGCAATGAGGAAGCCTTCTGCAAGAAGTTCAGCAGCAGAAGGAAAGCTAAGGGTAAACCCAGGTCCAGGTCTGGTTCTGCCACTCATGTCAAAAGCCACACAGAAGGCTCCACGTTGTCTTTGGCTCCATTGCTCTTGGCTGAGTCCTGTCCTCAGGCCTCCCAGGGTCCTGAGCCCAGGTCAGTCAGGGCAGCAGGGCTGTGCAGAGAGACCCTGACAGGCCGCAGAAACAGGACGGCCCTTCAGCACGGTGAAGTTCAGCACAGGAAAAGCTCTGCTGCTGGGATAGAATGACACCGTGCAGGGAGACAGGTGGGCATCGGCTGGGTAGAAAACAGGTTGGCAGGAGAGGAGTCAGGCGCCCTGATGGACAGACAAGTGCAGAAGGAGTCTGTGGGGTAAGGCAGCCGTAGCAAAGGTCAACTGCAAAAGGGGCTGTATTAGCACAGGTGTTGCCATCAAGCCCAGGAAAGAGGTTCTTCCTCGCTACGCCATGCTGGTGAAACTGGATCTGGACTGGTGGGCACAGGACCACAAAGATGTGATACTCTGGAGCGAGGCCTGTGGGGGCTCAGAAGGATGTTGGGGGTTGGAGCATAGACCTGCTGAGAGAAGCCGCAAGAGCTTCTCCAGCCTGGAGAAGAAAAGGGAAAATGAGATCGCCCGGGAGAGCGAGATGGCCATATGGGACTGGTGAAGCACAGACAGGGCCAGCCTCCCCTTGGAGGTGCATGAGATTAGGGTGAGAGGGAACAGAAGCTCACTGCAGCATGGGTTAGGGTTATTCACTTCCTATAAGGAATTGGTTTGTAAAAAAAAATCTGAGAAAACAAACAAGACACACCATGGTATTAACACCTTGGAACGGGCTGTCAAAAAAGGTCTGGAGTGTCCATCCTTGGCTGGAGGTGTCCAGAACCAGTCTGGTGAAGGCCCTTAGCAAGCTGATGTAACTTGAACCTGTTTTGTAAAACAGATGGTCTGCACAACTTTCACACATCCTATTGTTGTGTACCTCCAAGTTCCCAGAAAAAAAATAAATAAAATTGGAAGTATTTCAGGCAGGAACAATTGGAGCTGCATTCTTCACTGCCTAAGCAGGACAAACAAAACAGTTTCAGCAATCTTGATTTTAAAAAAACCAAAGCACTAATAAATAGAGATTTTGCAGCTTCTTTAGAATTAGGCTACCCTAGAATTCTCATCTTTGAGAGAAGTAACAAAATCCAAGACCTCTTACTCCCCGAAGTCTGACAAGCTCAATTTGATCCTCAGCCATTTTTTTTACTACCTATGGCAGATGGACATAACCCACACATTTCACAGGTATTGTTGAGAACCAGAATTTTTATATCTTAAGTGGCAACGACTGAAGTCTAACTTGGCAGCTACTGGACAGTTTCCCTGCTAAGAAACTTTAGCCTATAGCTTATTGCCAAAAGTGTCTCTACCACTGAGGCTTCAATAGTGGACAAAGAAAGACAGCTAAGGGCTGATGCTCCTTATAAATCATAACTGTGCCACCCTGTGACCCATAAGAAAGTGTGGTTTGAGGAGGATTTCTGATTCACTACCACAGGGCCAGTAACACAGTCCAATAAAATAGCAAAAGCAATCCATGTTCTTGGTCCTCCTCCCTTAGGAGCTAACAAGACATTGCTGTTGCTGGGTCCCCTCAGGGCCTTCCTTCAGGCTGAACAAGGCCAGTTGTCTCAGTCTTTCTTCATGTGCTGATCCAGTCATTCAATCAATCTGACAATCATCCAGTGACCTCAGTCCAATTTGCCCATGTTTTTCTTGAATTCAGGATCCCAAAACTGGCCACAGTGCTCTAGCACTGAGGTAACGAGCACTGGGCAAAGAAGGGTAATCGAGCCCCTCAATCTCTTGGCTGTGCTCCTGGCCACAGAGCTCTGGACACTGTTAGTCATCTTTGCTGACAAGGCATACTCCCGGCTCACACTCAGCTCACTGTCCACCAGTGCCTCCAGGGCCATTCCGGCAGTGCAGCTTCCCAGCCAGGCAGCCCTCCTCTTTCCCAAGGAAGGACATTTGACTTAGTTGACTTTCATAAAGTTCTTGTTGGTTCATACCTCCAGTGTGTCCACAAGCGTATCGACTGGTTTCCCCACCCAGTGATTGGTGTCATCTGTAGATTTTATAAGCAAGCACTGCACTGCCTTCTACACTGGCAAAGATGCGGGACTGAGCTGCTGCTATGACACATCCCTGCAGTACTCTGATATCAGTATCTTCATGGCCAAGTGCAACCATTAGCCACCTTCTCAGCCTCATTGTCCAGCCAGACGGTTGTCAGCCCATTTAGACCAAAATGTCCCAACCTGAATACAAGAGTATTATGTACAAGACAGCAGCCTTGAAAGAACATTGGCCAGTTCCCTCAGGTCCTTCAGATGCAGCCTATTGGGTATCAGGGAGTTGTACACATCAAGTTTCCTTAACTAATCCCTAGCCCTATCTCTGTCCACTGTCAGCTGTTCCTTGTGGATGTGTTCACTGATCACAGGGCATGGGAGGCATCATTAGTGCAGACTGAATGAAGAAGGCTTCGTGAGTGCTTCAGACTTATTGTCTCCGTCATCATCGGATCACTCAGCCCACTCAGCATGGGGCACATATTTCCCTTGGTCAGCCTTTATTACTAGTGCAAGAGTAGAAGCTTTTCTTGTCCTTGATGTCCCTTTAAGATCTCAACTACACCTGACCTTTGACTTTGCTGATGCCATTTCCTGCATGGCCAGGTAATGTTTCTATACTCCTCCTTTGTAGCCTGTCCCTGCTTCACTTCTTGTACATTGCCTTTTGATGTTGGGACCACCACTGTTCTGGGCTCCCCAGTAAATCTGCTCATTTTTCTGCATTTAAAACAGCTGCTCTTAAAGGTCCTTACAGACCTCCCAGCTTCCCTGAGCCACTCTGCCCTTCAGAGCTGCTTCTCAAGGAATCACACCTACCAGTCCCCTGAATAAGCCAAACTCTGCATGTCTAAAGTCCAGGGTTTGTACTTGACTATTCTCCTTCCTCATCCCCTGCAAGACTTTGAATTTATTTCATAGTTGCTATATCCAAGGTTACCACTGATTATCACACCCCCTAAACTCTTCTTTCTTACAAGTGAATGGCAGATCCAGGCGTTCCTCACCTCTGGTTGGCTCAGATGGAGAAAGAGGTGGACAACAGCCATGCAGTGACCAAACCACAGTAGGACAGCTATTATGGCATGGGATCTGTGCAGAGAATTCCACATGGTGGTCAGTGAACAGCAGCAGCAAAATTGACTAAATATTTGTGTAAAGGAAAATGAAGTAGAGAGGATGAAAAGGGGAGGACAGGTGTACAAAAACCTGTCAGCATAGTTAGAGAAAAAGTCCCCAGGAATTTGGGGCTGAGTGAGAAGAGCAGCAGCTAATACTCAGACAAGCATGCCACTGAAGGAGGGGCAGTTTGCTGTTTCAAAGTTGCACCCCACCCAGCAAGTTAAACAAGAAAAAGCAGAGACAGGCACAGCTATGCAACCAGAATGGTTTTCAGCTAGGATTCTTGCATCAGAATGGGTAGGCAAGGAAGTCAAAGAAACAGAATGGTGGATCACATTCACAGGTCCCTGGGAAAAAATGCAATGACTCAATACTAAGAGAAAATAAGACTGACCAGAAGTAGTGTGGAGGTAAGGCCTGGAGAAAGAGGTACAATCTGAGCAGCAGTCGTGTCCCTACAGAGAGTTTGTGGTCTGAGGTCAAAATTGAGGCACAACTGCTAAACTCGGGTCACAAGAGCAACATCAGCTCCAAAGATTTAGGTCCCCAGCTATGAATGAAGATGCCTGTGAACTTCTCCAAAACTTAATGAGGGTTTCAGCAACAGCCAAGTGTGAACAAGAGAAAGATCCAGAAGTGAGGAAAATAGGGCAGGAAAGAGCCTGCTGGACAAAAGGGAAGTTAATGTTAAATACACTATAAAAAATACTATGCCTTGTAACGTTACAGGATGTCAATGTGAGCGTAACCAAGTCCTTGCGTTCATTTAAAATCGTGTTCATTTTGCATTTTAGCCACAGGTATGCAGTCAATACAATCAACTTGAATCTAAGTAAAGCATTTGACATACAGTCATAAAGAGAACCACTCCTTAAGACTGAAAAATGGGAGTAGGAAGAAGACCCGGCATAGGAAAAAAGTGCTCTTGTACAAAAAGGAGAAGTATGCTAAGAAAACTTAGTAATGACAAATTTGGGTGTCACTGTCACTGCAAGACACAGGACACTACAGAGAATCTAAGGAAGCTCAGAACTATATAATAGAGATGGGATGAAATATATCATTACATATAGCTGAGGATCATGCCTCAGTCTAAATCCTGCTCTAATATGGGAATTCATCAGCTGCACATGACAGAAAGCAGAAATACTCATATTAGCCAATCACAGAATGACCAGAGGCTATATCAATGTGGAAAGGCCATTAAAAAAAAACAAAAAACAAAACAAACCAACCAAACAAAAAAACCCCAAATGAAACCCCAAACAAACAAACAAACCCACAAACCCAGCACAGCAATCCCAATTTGCAGTGCTATTTCCAATGCAGTTAAAAATGCAGAAGTGGTATTCAAGCACTGCAATCTGTATACTTGTGATACTTGCAATCTGTAATATTACGTATAGTTCTGGTTTCTTGAGAGTTAGATTTTAAAAGGTTTGAAAGACATTAATTCAACCTGGATCAGAAAAAAGAATTACTAAGATGATTTCAAGAGGGGAACCTCTCTAACTCGGCAAACTAAAAGCACTTCCCTTGCCAAGCCCAGCAAAATAAAAAATAAAAAAAAAAAGCAAGCTGCCAGATCAAAAGTATATCTCAAGTAAGGAACCTAACTAGTCTTGAAATGGCAGTTGTGTTATGGATTCCATGACAGAGGGAACCAGACTGGAAGGGCCAGGATGTCCCATGCAGTTCCCTAATCCAATCTTCCTACGTGCAATTGTTTGCTGGGTTGAACTTTTCATACAATTATATTCCTGCAAAATTAAATCCTTCTCAAATAGTTGACCTGGAGTGGGTCAGTGATCCTACTCAACCAGCACTATGCTCCAGGACTATGGCATAGGCTTGACCAGAGAGTCTGGAAATCCAACAAGAGGTTACCTGTGCCAACTGCCTGAATCATTATTGTGGTAAGGAATATTGACAACCCACCTCCTTTCCCACTACTACATAAGATCATTTTCAAGGGTCAAATGTATTTAATATCTTCCCCTCTTCCCTTCAAAGTTCCCATAAAACATAAGCAAGAGCCTGCAAAAAGTCTGTAGATAATAGATGCTGACTGGTTGGAAAACACTCCAGAGGTACTTCCAGAAAGCTGGAAGTTTTACCCCGTGTTTTGCATGCATTCCACAGCCACCAGTGCAAATCCTCCACTTGACAAGACAATGATGTGCACAGTATTTCTTCATCCCACAGATGGTGTTAAGGATTTCTGACACACTAACTGCAGCCTAACAGAGCACCTTAACCCAGACAGAGGTCACATTATCAATACCAGCACTGCAGCTGCACTGATAAAAATCCCACTGCAGAAAAGACCTCTAGCAAATGCCTTATTACTCCATCAATTAAAGCTATTGGCTGGTAGCAACAAAGATACTGAAAAGCAAGACTATTTGATGACAGCATGGTTCTGAAAGCATCTGTAAAGGTTTTTGGCACACCTATATAAGACTCTACCTATTAAAAATTATCATGGACTAGGTAAATAGAGTCAGCGGTCTTCTGCTGGCAAAAAAGTTTGATTACCTCTTATACCTTTTAATCTTATAAAGGCAACAGGCAAAATAAAAACCAAAAATAAAAACACTCCCATAACCAAACAACCACACCCCCCCAAAAAAAAAGGCATCTTGAAATTGACTTATATTTCCAGCAACAGCCTCACTATACAGGATGTATCAACTGTGAAAACAGTTTGTATGGGACGGACAAAACCGACAGTACAAGAAACTTAGCCTTCATTATTAAAAAACGTACAGACCACCAGCAGAGCAGGAATGAGGCTTCAACACAATTACTAGCTAGGCTGCAAGTAGTTCAAAGGTCTGGGTTTAATGTTGGCTTAGTCCTTTCAAGACAGCAACATAAGAGATCTAATGGCTTACATATGAGAGGCTCTGCTTTCAGCAACTAGGAGGAATAACAAGAGAAGAAGTGATAGTATAACATCAAGAGTACCAAAGTGGGCTCACCTCTTTGGACGGCTGATAGTAGGCACCTGTGAAATGTCACAGAAGGGACTTTGGAGCCTGCCACCAAGTTTAGGCTCCCACTAGCAGTGGAGCTTGAAAACTTGAAAAGGATATGGAGGAAAAGGACACACCTGTCCAAGGGATTCTGAGCCCAGAAAAAGCACCAGGAGTCAAAGCAACTGAGACTAGGATGTGACAAGGGTGTGTGTTTTGAAGCCTTCAGGGACCAAGCAGGTTCTTGGGAACTGTACTGAAGAGGGTAAAGGAAAAGAAAAGTATGGGAAGAATAAGAGAGGAGAGCAGAGAGAAATCCCAACGTTTAGAAAGGAAGCAGAAGATGTAAGCATTGAGAATCAAACATAGGCACACACCACACCAAAAGCTAGAAGTATCCCCAGGCATATGAGAATTAATAACTCTCCAGACAATACAGACCTCTTGGACTCTGTTGTTTATATGGGCTCACTTCAGACCTGTGTCAGCCCCATGGTGACACAACCACAAAAATCACAACCTGGCAGCTCTGCTGGGTCAGAGACCTGAGTCTGAGCCCACCCCCTCAGGTACAGCCACACTCTGGACCAGGTTTTGGCCAGCCTCAAAAAAGAATCGAAAGCATTCTGGAGACCCGAGGGCCGCAGTGCCGAGCTGTCGCCTGGCAGCCCAGCACCACGGTCCCTCCAGCAAGCGGCAGTGCTGGCTCGGCTAACCCAGGCATGAGGCCGCGCAGGCCGGGCTCCTCCACACTCCCAGCCCCCAGCCCAGCCCCAGCCTGGCTCTCCAGACTTTCACCCACTGCCTACTTACTTTTTAATTAGATTTTTAAACAAAAAGTGAAGGAATTTTCTAAAATTCCTCTAATTACACTAAGATGCTGAACTGATTGTGAAGGGAATAGGAAATGAAAGCGACTCACCCTCTGAGGGAGAATTTTGTCAGCCATCTTCCTCCTCTTGGCACTGTACATTTTTTAAAGAAAAAAACACGTTACCATGGTGACAGATCTAGGAGTAACGAGGCCACCTGCTAAATTATCCTGACATCTCCACATGCTGGTGCACAGCTGTGCATGCATCAGCAAAAGGGTCTCACCCATGCCCAGGACCTTGTACCCCTTCTCTCAGCAGCCTGGGGAGGCCGTTAGGTAAGGACAAATCAGGGCTGTCTGTTATGCATCCTGGAAAGAAGTCTGTAAGTTCTTTGATCACAGCATCTTGTGTGGTGCAGAGCAGCAATGTATGCAAGTGCACACACTGCTTCTAGGTACAGACGAGCGTGCAGGGGACAGTCTCAAGTGTGGCGTGCACAGACACACCTATGCGTGTGCACATCTGAGTGCCTGCAAACGGCATGTCAACTTGTTCAAACAGACAACACGCATTTATTCAATCATGCCCAAAATTAAGTGCTGAAGAGCACACATATAGATGTGTATCTCGTATGAGGTATGAAAACACACACATACGAACACCGTTCCTTCCTTATGTGCATACACACTTGTTTTACTGTAACATATTTGCATGAGTGATGGACAAAGGTAAAAGACCTTACATTTCCACATTTCTTCATCTTTATGAACACACGTGGGAAGATGTATATGTGCCTGCAGCGTGTATACATACTGCATCCATACCCATACACAGGCACATTTGTATAGCTATGCTTTTAAAAACACACTTGCACTCATGTACATAAACACAAATGTGTATGTGCCTGAGAAATGGTACTGTCAAAAAGACTGTCTTCAGATGCTAAGAACTGCTCATGCCCACCAAACCTGTCACCCAGCTTTCTCTAACAGGGCCAAGAGGGAATTCAGGTCCTATTCTTCATCTCTTTAATTTGTGAGGCCTTTATCTTAAGCAGGAGATGAATCGCTCCATCTGTGACAGACAAATGGGAGAAAGCAAACCACCTGCTGCCACTCTGCCATGTTACAAGGACAACCCTCCTTACTGTCTTCACGCTGGAAGTCTGTCGTCAGCCATGTCCACATAAAAGCTGTTTCCACGCACATTGGTGTGGCATATTCTCTTCCTATGTTAGTTAATAATAAGCCAGGGCTGAAATACCAGATTCTTAAGACTCTTCCCCATCCCCACATAAGCCAAAGCTGAGGAACTCTTTGTGCACGGAGGTGCAGAGGACAGAAAATTCAGTTACACCCAACTTAACAGGCGAACAGTGTCCCCTTAAAAAAGTGTAGGAATAATGGGAATGGAATGTTACATGGTGTGAAACTCCAACACCTTCCATAGCTCACAAAATCAAATCTGCACTAAAACACTTCACAGAATCTGGAAGTAAAGGCTGAGCAAACCCCAGCCTCCCAAAGGGACTGGGATATGCATGTACCTGCAACAACCCCACAGACCTGCAAATAAAAAGCAAGAAAGAAACCAAAGCAACATCCCCAAACAATTTGGATCTCAGTAAGTTCTTCAATAGTCTGTTACAGAAGTGAGACTTTTGTCTCCACCAAACCTGCCAAGAAAGGACAAGTGCGACTTTCTTGGCTCATGCTAGAAAACATGGAACTCATTTACCCCTAGAACTGGACCCAAGGCGCCAGAAAAGGGTGTCTTAAAAAAGAAAATGAGAAATGACAGGGAGGTGGAAATGGAAAAAAAGGGAAAACATTCATCACATTATCTGAAGGGAAGGCACAGCAGAAGAAACAGAGAAACTCTCTGAGTACCCAGGGAGCACTGGTGTGAAGTGGGCTCAAGGTAGTAGACAGCACTGCTGGGTCCTGAACTAAAAACACTGAAGTTAAGAACAGGGTAGGGGAACTTTTTTTGTGAGTCAGGTCACCAACTTTTAGCAAATGCTGTCTTTTAATGCTCCCTGGAAACTAGTTAGTAACTGAAGTTTACCTTAATTATCCAGCAGGGGTAATTTTTCAGGTTATATCCACCCTAGTACTTGAAGTCTGGGCATTATTTTGTGCAGTTTCCTGGAGAATCTCCTGGGAGGTGCTACAGAATGTGCGTTTTCACTGGTGCTGGGCAAGGCCTCCAAGATGCACACACACTGCTTGTGCTCATCTGCTGCACTCACATGCATTCCTGCAGTGTTCAACCTTTTTCAATTGTAATGTATTAATACTCTCAAGATCAGTGTCCTTTCCAGATGCATCCCGGACACAAGCATTCCCAAAGGTAGCTTGCTGATCCAAGGTATACAATCTGGATAGAGCAGGGCTCCTGAAGAACTGAGCTTAGAGAGTCATGTTTTACCTACAGCTGGATTCTCTGACACGACCAGAACACTGCTTGAAGTTGTATATATATCTACCGTGATTTTGTAAAAGATAGCCCACACAGATAACACACCTTGGGTGTGTGTGGATCATACTCAACACCCGAGACTGATGGGGTCTAACACACTGCAAAAATAAATTAGTTACCTTATTTAAGAGAGAATGCATTCAGCAATGTACAAGGTGGGCATATTTCCAAAAGAAAGTTCCTTATAGAAATCCCTGTAATTTTATGAAATTACTTCCATTGCATATTTATTCACCTTATATGTAAAATCACCTGAGACAACTGCAAATTTTATGACCACTCTTCTAAGTGACCATGGTATGAATATTCAAATGACAAACCAAAGTTTTTTCCGCTTGGGTCATTTACAAACTACTATGCTAGCCAGTCAGAAATCAGAGCAACTATACAGAACAGGCAACAAATAATACAGTAGTTGTACTATATTAGAAGAGAACCGTTCATTAATTCCAAAGGCTAAACATACTCGACTACTCGACAGATCTGTGGCCTGACAAGCCTGCGAAGTAAAAGCAGAATAACTTCAAAACTAGGTGTTATTAAAACCGGATATTATTAAAGGTTGGTTTGTTCAAGACCACTCACAAACAAAAAAAAGTAAAATTTACCAATGTTTTTCCTGCTTAAAAATCTGACAATACATAGATCTTCTATTCTGTCTCATTTGATCTTAAAGGCCTTACCTACTGCTAAACAGGTATCATCTTTGCTTCCTCAAATTGTCCTCCTGTGTTTTCTTTCCAGAACACTCACCTCCTAGCTCGGTTCTGAGTGGCTTGCTGCTGCTGTTGCACCTGTTGCTGCACCTGTTGCTGCTGGACCTGCTGTGGTGCAGTGCGTTTTCTTGTTGTTTCCATCACAGTCTGGGGCATCCCAGGTCGCACAGAGGGGTTTCCAACGTACGGGGGGCCTGGAGGACCCATTGGAGCCCCCTGATGGGGCATTCGAGCTCCTGATGGCATCCCAGGGCGCTGAAGGAAAAGCAAAACAGAAAGAAAAGCCAGTTTGGTTCCTGTTTCTGCAGCTGCCGAGACATTTGTACATCATGCGACACTGGCCCCCACCAGATTCCCCTGATGGTTTTGACCATCCTGATAAGCACTAAACAGCAACGCAATGCAAGCTCTGTGACTAACGTATCTTGGATGTCATGAAGAGGTATTCAGGGATAAAGTAGACAGGAAACAGGGAGCCGAAATACTAAGCTTGGGAAAACACCTAATGGTCAGTAGCATATCCAGACCAGGTTACAGCTGGAAGCTCTACCTTCAGCCCAAAGAGAACACCCCATGGCAGCGACACACAGCCCAAACTGGTGCAGCTCACATGCGGTTCAGAGCCACGAGCACGCTCCCACTGCACGCACTGCACTGTCGAGCAGGCAGCTCTGATCAGCTGGGAGACAGAAACCAGCACAGGCAAACACCAGGATAAACATTTTCCATTAAGAGCCTTCTACTTTGCCTGCACCAGAGAGCAGTGTAAGTTCATAATGCAACACAAATCTTTTAAGAAAAAGGTCATGTCTCCGATCAAGCCTTTAAAAAAAAATGAAGCGGATGTGATAGTTTGTCAGCAGCCCCTGTAGGCATTCTAATGCCCTGGCATTTACGTTGACTTCTGCATGCTCTTGAGAGACAGCGGTTCAAATCGCAAGCTTAATGGTGCACAAGACACACAGTAAACCCAATGCTGAATTCTTAAAGTTTATAGTCATCAAGGAAAACCACCAGTAAAATAAATACTACCTGTAAAATGCAATTCAAAGCAGAGAGATCAGCTTAGTCTCATACTGAGAATTATCAATATTTATATGTCCACATATATGCAAAAATACAGACACACACTCTCCAGGCGTTTCAACAAGGATGAGAATAAGAGTAACCTACAACAAAAGTCCTTTGAAAGCCAAGTCCCTTTACAAAGTCTTGTAAGGAAACCAAAAGGCAATGACATCCATTATGGATAAACAATTGGTTAAAGGATAGAAATGAGGCAAAAGTAATTGGTTCTGAAAATAAAAGAAAGGCACATGTAAAATTCTGCTGGGACTTCTCCTTTTCAGCATATTTAAAACAACCTGAGGGAAAAAAGAACAAAAAAAGCCAGGAAAAAAGCAAGGAAGAGAAAAAGTTTGTTGGTAATGCTAAGTTATTCATGCTGAAAGGATGAAGGCCAGCTTAAAGAACTTCAGAAGGACTTTATGAGACAGAATGAACACCTAAAAGGAAGATGCAAATGTAGTTCAATACATATTAAACTGAATTTATTACAAAAGGAGAAAAAACAATCCAAGAATCACAGAAAAAGCATTGGACTCTAAGGTGATTGGTGCCTAGCAGAACCAAGATCTTGTTTAAACAGACACTTCCAGAAAAATATCAGTTCACTGGTTAGTAGAGGTCAAAAAAAGTCATAAAGAAAAGAAATAAGAGTGGAGGGAACAGAAGAAATCAGTGTGCCGTGGCTATGGTGTGTCCACAAGTGAAGGTCTGTATGCAGCTCTGGCTCCTGCAGCTCAGTGATGGCAGAGCAGAGCTGAAACAAGGACAACGAATGGCACAGAAACTCTTAACATGTGGAACTCCATCAATGGAAGTAAAGGTAAATATATTGTGACTTCTCATCTAGAAAGAGGTGACCCAAGGTGATCTAAAGGGGCATTTGCCAGAGCTCTGCAGAATCACACATGGCCTGGGGAGGACAGTCAGGTATTGACTGTACACTGCCCCTGCTAGAATAGTGAATCCTGGCCATCAGCAGAGGGATCAGGCTCTCGGCCCACTGGAGGGGTGAGTTTGTCTCACCATGGGTATCAGCCTGTGGAACCCTCTTCCAAATGGGTGCTAACAACATGGAAAACATACTTGGCTCAATAATTGCAGACTGAGAAAGTACTTGGGAGAAATACACTACTGAACCCCAAAGCAAGATGCATGCACCCCTGAGGGTATGCAAGCCAGTCCACTGGGGAAGGAAATATTCAAAAAGTGCACAGTCAATACATATAATTATTTTTTAAAGTTTATTTCATCCTTACCTCATAATTTCAATTTCTAAAAATATAACTATTATAATAAAACATAATTCTGAAAATAATTTGGACCCACATCTCCAAATTAACCACCCAAATCCACTATAGCTCTCAAAGCCTCAACTCAGTGCCCTCCCTAACAAGTCTTAGATATTCTTCACACTCGTATCTATAAAGGAAACTGAAGAAAGGAGAGGAAGGGATGAACAGCAAAGAACCAGTATGGGCTATAACTGGTACAGACAGAAGCAAGGCGGGAGACAGGAGAGTCACCAGTGCAGGAATCTAAGGGGGTGAATTCAGCAAGTGTCAACATAAGAAAGCAATGGCAGGTATGGCCATGGAGGGAGCAGCAGGCAGCAGACAGGCCAAACTGCAGTTTTGTGCAAAGCTCCAAATGTCTTCTGCCATGAGCTGGGAGTCCCAAGAACAGTTGGAAGGGAATGCTGCTCTCTGTTCCCGTGAATGCACCCCAACCCTCTGACCCAGGCAGAGTCAGCAGAAAGAAACGGCCCCGAAAATGCTTCTCTCTTGAGCCTGCATTTAAGATTTGTCATCTGTCAAGCCACACATTGTGGCCTCCTTCCAGCAACGGGCAGACCACTGGGCCAGCTGCTGCCTGTCAGTCAGCTGGGGACATCTGACAGTCATTCAGAAGAGCCCGGATCCTGAGCACAGCCATCTCATGGAGACTGACTGGCCCACAAAAAAACTGAAGGCCCACTTTCATGCTGCTCTAAAGGACAACTCAGGGCTTGAAGAACAAGGTCACCAAGTTAAATCTACTCTCAGTCTTGGTCTTATATTTTTGAATTTCCTTCTGTTTCCTTTGTTAAGCACTAAAATAGAGAAATATGGAGAAAGGACAAACATGAGAAAAGAGAGGCAGCTCTAGTAAAAGCACATTCGATCTCATCCCTTGACCACCTCATTGCTTTGCCTCTGTTCTCATGTTCCTACCTCCAGTATCACTCATAGATAAAATATTACTCACTATGCAACTGTGCAACTGTCTTCCCGCTGCAAGCCCACCAGACTCCCAAGATACAGAAATGCTTTATCTGTTTATTTAAACTTTTATAGAAAAAGAACATACAAGCAGTAAGTATCTCACCTTACCGAAGAGCTTATTTTCTTCTCAAATGCATGTGCAAGACAAGACTAATGGACAATACATCAAATTTTTCACAATAGTGACATTAAAAAAAAAAAAAGTCTTCATACTAAAGAGTATTCCGATACCATTATGGCTTTTGAAAGAGATCTTGAAGGTGCATCTATCTACGGGTTAGGATCTGTCCCCAGGTGAAGGGAACACTCTCACAGCTCTGAGAAGCTGAAGCACAGAACAGAGCAGAGGTGAGGCACAGCAGCAAGGCAATGACAGTACAGTGCACAAAGGCACATGACCAATATTTCATGCACGTGTACTGGTCCCCAAGAGTTCTGCCCATTGTCTGTGTACACGTGCACGGCCCATCACAGTTCTGGCTACAGCTGCTCAAACCTGAGCACACTGTCTGTGCAGCAGAACACCACTCCCTTGCCACCTGAAGGCCATAGCCCTTCACTGCTCTCCACTGACCAGTTTCCAAAGCCACATTTGGCTTGTCTGCTGTCTTCCTTGCCTGAACTTCCTGTCACATCAGAGCTCTGCCTCTGTCCTCTTTGTCATCCTTAAGTGAACTTCCGTCTGAGAGCAGTAACAAGACGACATTAGAGCAGTGCTTTTCTACATTCCTCTACTGTGAAGTCTTTTCTCAGGGGATGTGCATCACAGCAGTCAAAACACAGAAGTAGAAAAAAGGAGTCCTGTCTGGACATAGCAGTAAGAGGAAAATAACGTGGAGAACTGACAGGTGAAAGTAAAAGGAAGCGTCAAGAGAAGTACAGCAAAAACACCCACAAGAGGCCTCAGAGACTGAACAGAGAGCCAGGAGTTGCTGCATTGCAGCTGAGAGCTGCACTTACAGCAATCTCCTGTCCTGACAGACTCCATCCACCTCAGCACCACACAGGAGGCTTTTACAGCTGGCTCGTGGGGAACAGCCACCAGCTTCTTGTTAACAGAGACACTGACAGACTTTGAGAATAACCACCACCACCAAGTATACAAACAGCATATCTCTTAATTAAAAAGGAGTCTCCAAGAAAGATGGAGAGAGATTGTTTACAAGGGCCTGGAGTGACAGAACAAGAGAAAAAGGCTTCACACTCACAAACAGTAGGTTTAGATTAGAAAAAAAATCTTTACTTATGAGGGTTGTGAGACCCAGGTTGTGGAAGTGTTCAAAACCAGGCTGCATGGAGCTTGGAGCAATCTGGTCTAGCAGAAGGTGTCTCTGTCCATGCCAGAGGGGTAGGATAAGATGATCTCTAAGGTTTCTTTCAATCCAAACCATTCTATGATTTCTATAGGGCATAAACGTAAGCAAGAAGAGATACCTGATGCTGTCTGGAAGTAAGAATGAGTAACTAGAAGTGCCTGGAACTCTTAAGAAATTTAGACTAGATTGATACTGTGTGATGGCAACAAGTTTCTGACTACACAAATGGTTTCCCAACTGGATGTGTTGTTTCAAAATGGACTCTTAGAAGAACAACAAATAAAACTGGTACAAGGCTTCTCTTCTCCTTACAATTATAGATGTTACTTCATATGTTCCCTTTTGTAATGTCTATGAATGTTTTAGAGGCTTAGTAAGCTGAAACATCAGTATTGCAATTCTTGCTTCCTGCCATATTCACCTTCCTCCATTTTCCAAAAGCTTTCAGTCTGTAAGTCCAAGTGTTCCAGGTACCACATATTTTAATATAATGTTCCAAACAATCCAGAAGTCTTTAACTTAGAAAACATCCCATTTACAGAACTGTGAATTGGAAAATGAGATGAAGTTCAGTTCTATTTCATGTATGTCTGTTCACAGCTCAGAATAATCTGCCACCAAGCTCAAGTAGAGCACTTGGATGCAACAAAAAAACAACCCACCCAAAAAAGTCTTTGGAATTTAAACAAACCTTACAGACCAGCTGTGAGTTCCACCAGCTTTATTAGATCTGATCATACCACTACTGTGATTTCATGTGTGGAAGGGATTTTGTATGAAGAACTACCAGAATGCGCCTCTTGAAAAGGATGGCTTTGGGAGGGAAAGGAACAACAGAGCTCTGCAGCACCGTGACTAGCCTGGAGAGAAGAAGCTGGTAAAGAGCTCGTTGCCTCTTCCCTTACAATAATCAAACAAATCAGCAAATCCAAGTTTTCTCAACCAGCAACTCAAATTTGTTTACCAAGCCCATACTGCACAAAATCACTTTGATCTCAATTAATATGCTCAATTATGATCCCAATTAATAGCATTAATATGATTTTATTTTCTTCATTAGGTATGAACTTTTCTCTATCTGACAGCCTGAAATCAGTCCATGGCTAGAAAAGGACAAACCTTCGGCCTCTACCAGCAGCTTGCTCACATAGTTGAACATTGTACAAGGTTTTTCACTCTAGCTGTTCCCTGCAACTACCTTCCCAATCAAATTCCTTGCCGTAAGGTCCCTTGATTTCTCCAGGCTGCCCTGCTCACCCCAAATACCTCCTTGTTCACCACAACAGGAAACATGCACATAGCAAGCCAGTGCCTCCATTCCAGGCCCCCGTTCCCTGAGGATGCCCTGGCAGAGAGAATCACGCAGGGAGCTCTGTGAAGCCGGGAGCTCTGCACTTTCTGTGGCAGAAAGTGAACAAACTGTCCAAAACAAACAGTTCATGAGGCTCTTTTCTAGCCATTCCAGTGTTAGCTGGCTTATGCTCTGACAAGACAGTATCTACACGCATGACAAAAGAAAAATTAGTAGGACATTTTTCATTAGCACAGCTCTACTTTTTTCAAACTTGGCCGATACTCTCCTCATCTCACTATTGCCAGTAGTGCTCTCTACACCCCTGTGACTGGCTGGGATAAACAGTCGCTTTTATTCACTTACAACTAAAACAGGCCACCATTCAATTTTGGGAAAATATCTTTAGTTCTTTCCATTCTAATAAAACCTCCACAATTTTTATAATATACTGAAATATGTGTCCTTGAAGTCATGCAGTTCTTCCTCATCTCAAAGAAGTATCACCAGTATCTCCATCATCTTTGATAGATGGTTACTTCTTTAACCAGTACCTCAGAGCCTCCAAAGATTTTTACAACTTACATAATCAATCTCTATACTTAGATATTATAAATAAAATCAAAAATACCCTTATTCCCCTACTGATGAAGCCTGCAAAGGTCTCCCACTACTACTGCCCTCTGAGTTCCCAGTCTTTTGGCTTGTTAGTCATACAGATTACCAAAAAAAGAAAAACATTCTTGTAAGTACATGCCATGGATTTACAATTGCTTCTGCATTATTCCCTGCCCCACTTCCCAATCAGGCTAATAGTTAATTTCTTATTAGTTAGACACTAGGCAGCTCATAGGATATCCAAGCCTTTCTCCTGAATGGTGACATTTCATTTACACCCACAACGTATCAGGAGATGCAAAACTCATTTATGAAATTCATTGCTTACCCCTTTTTCCAAATTACAAATCAGATTTTTGATAAATCTGTTACAGATCCTCCATACCCATCAGATCTGTTGTTTAGTCTGTTCTAACACTGACAAGTTATTTATCATATATATTAAATATTTGCTTACATGCTGGCATGCTCTGACACTCTTCTTTCACTGTTATAAATGCCATTTCACATAAGACAGTTTGTGTATTTACCATGAAATCCTATGACCAGATTTGAGAGGTAGGTAACCGAACAAAAAGAGGACTGAGGATAAACAAAGGAGTCACATCAGCAATACACAGGTTTGTATGAATTAGCAATCTTGGAGTGTAACTAATATTAAACTGTAGAGATTAGCAGGAACTATGAAATAACACCTATTAGCAGAAAATAAATATGGATAAGGACTTATATTGCCACAGAGAGCTTCCTAAGCATAGCAAAGAGTACAAAGACCAAGATCACTAGGAGAAGAAGGTGATTTGAACTGACAGCAAGTACATTGTAAATACAGCTGTGACTCCAGAGTTAAGAAAGGCACATAGACCTTTATAGGGGTATCTGGTGGCTAAAAGGCAAGAAGATTGGCTTTGGAAGGAAGATAAAGTGGGAACAGGAAAAGGACAAAGAAGCAGATTAAAAAGGTCGGAACAATGGGAGGAGAAAATGAACCTCTCAGCAGGTTCTTATGTGCAGATGACACAGCCAAGGTCGCCAGCACAAGGCACCAAGCAAAGGTTCCTACAATCGAGTCACAAGAGGACAGATGTCTGGACAAGAGTTTTGGCAAGACCAGCACCACGGACGTTCTCAAGACTAAACAGGCAGATACCTGTTTGAGTAAGAAAAAGAAAAAAAGAAAAAGAAACAAAGAAAAAAGCAGGAGAGGGAGACTATTTATGGGATCCAGCCAGCAATGAGTTCTATGGTAGGGACCAGAGGATAAGAGGAAACGGAGGAAAGGAATGACCTGCAGCAAGACTAGTAACTTGTTCAACAAAATATAAGGCAACAGCTGGACATCTGGAGAAACGTCACAAAGACTGCCTGAAATGTACTACTGGACAGCAGAAAATGCATTGATAAAAAGATAATCAAATAAATGTGGTGATTAAAGCCATATTTGTCCATACAAATGCTAGAAAAAGAGAGGAGCAACAACAACAACAAAAGGATGAAGTACAGGATGAAGCCTTTGGAGGGGAAAAAAAAATTCTTCCCACAAAAATGATCTGCAAGACGCAAATAAAACTGAACAGGAGTAAAAGCATAGTAAAAATAAATAACTGAAAAAAATTTAACCATTCTAAAACCCAACTGCTAACCAGAGGTGTACCAAACTACCAAGGTCTCAAGTAGGAGAAAATGAAGCGTCCTACTTGAGAGTTTTAACCTTTATGAGATTTCACCTTTCAGGGGGATCCTTTCTGCCTGGGACAAACAAGGAAAAAGACATCATCTAAGCTGGCAGTATGGAAAAGCTAAACAGCAGGATCAGGTGCACAAGAGCAAAGGGCAAAGTGACCTTAGCAAAGGAACATATGTTTCAAGAAAGATCAAGTGAATCCAAGAGCTAAATGCCCTTAGGAAGTACTGCAGAATTATCCTGCTCATGTAAGTGTCAATAAAGCAAAAAAAGATTTCCCACAACATTCTACCTCTGTTTGCTTCTCCTATTTTTTTTTTTGGNAAAGAAAATAATTTTTGATAACCAAATACCAAATTAATGTTATCATAGATAAAAGAAAAAACCTGGTCATTTGAGGAAGAGATTGATCTCTGAAATTAGAACAGAATCTGACTCCAAGAAATTCCAGTAAAGTTTCCTATGCAACTTCATTTTTCAAGGAATTAATTCAGGTGCTGACACACCTTGGGTAGTAATAAAACAGAGGAGCCAGCACTATGTAAACTCAAGGTAATGGCTGGCATGGCACATTCTCTTATTTGGCAGGATACAGGGCCTGGAGAGATAAAAAAGTTATAATTTTTTTCTTCTTTTTTAAGTAATGGAAGAGTGACTACCCCCACCCATGTTTTGATCAAAATGAACCTGAGATGAGGCAAAAACTAAAGGAAAGAACAAATTAGGCACCAAAGAACTACAGGAGACAATAATGATGGAAAGGAGAGGGTGACACAAGAGGTGTTCAACAGCCAAGAAGCCCCAGACTCAGAACAAGAAGCAGGAAGATATATACAGATATTCCAGGCTAATGCATATATTCAAATAAGATGCCACTAGCAACAAAACTTCCAGGGCAGAAAAGGCAGACTTTCCCGGCATCCAAATAAGTAATGGAAATGAGTTCTGCTTTTTTTCATTCCAGTATAAATTAAAAATTTCCCAGGCTTAAGAGCCCTGCATACTGCTTTCACACAAAGGCCAGCTAGATGTGGAATAAGCAAATTCACGTAACTATTTTTGCCGCTCTTCTTGATACTAAAGGAAGAGCATTGGTGTACAAATGCCAAAGGAAACTTTAGAAAAGGCAAAATCATCCCATCTGCCACACTCCCAACTTGCTTCTGGTCCTGGTCAGATACTGCCATCACAATCCAGACCACCTTGACAAACCCACATGTCCACAACAAAATCACTGCTACCACCTGCACACCCACCCTCCATCACCCCCGAACAGCTGCCTATCTTGCACAGCCTGCTCCTGAATGCGGGCACCACATCACCTCTTCACAGCTCTCACCAACACAGTGTCACCTCAAAGTCCTTGGCCCTTCCAGTCCCACCATATCCAGGATCTAACGGACACATGCAAGATCCTACACATCTGGAGTAAGCCTGAATCACAGAGACAGCTCAATAGTCTCCCATGAGCCCCACAGGTTTTTATGATCTCTGTACAAAAGCCCCCACCTGATGTCTTCAAAAAGGTGTCACAGGAGGTGCCAGGATCCTTAAGAAAGAAGCACATGGGACTATCAGTATCCAAACAATATCGCATTCCTTGGGGCTCTTTAACAGCCTTATTTCTGTTCAATATGTATCAATGACAAAAATCCAAACGTTATAAATGGTGACTGCTCTCAGACATTAGAGTCATTTAAAGAACGTTTCCAATAGCAGCAAAACAGGGTGAGCATTTCCCCTTAAATGGAGATCGAAGACCTGATTCTTAAACAAAAGCTGGAACATTTTTAAAGACCTGAAGGATTGTTTTAATTAAGCATGGCACCCTGAAATTCTCTCCTGGGTCAGTTTCCATAGACTGTTACAGATCTGCAGAGCTAATCTCTTCAAGCCCCTGAAAGTCACCTGTTAAGTAGCCAGAGGATACATATGAGCCAAGCCTGGAGACAAGAACCAGAGGCAGCACCCCAAGACTTCATCAGGCTCTCATCAGAATTGTTTTTCAAAACACAAGTTTGATTACAGAACAAAGTGTCCTACAAGCCCATTTGGGTTAGATCCAGTGCAGATTCTGCACCATGATCAGGCTGAAAAGCATGCTATTCACCATTCATGGAGAATCACAGCAAAAAGCACAGCACACATCCCCCCAGACACAAGCCTGTATTATCAAGGAATCAGTGCATAGGCTGGGGGCTCCACAGACCCTGGTGTTCTCCTGGTGAGGCAGCTACCAGCGCCCCAGAAGCACACTGTAGGAGCTGATCCAGCCCAGCACAGAACCTCCAGTTTCCACTCATCCCTCTATTCAGAGCCAGCCAGCTCACTAACTTTCCCGACTCACCACCCCATGGACCAGAAACTCAAAAAGTTTGCTTTTCGTAGCTTTGCGAGCCCCTCCTGTAACTTCATCTGTAGCCATCAGGGTCTGCTCAGCCTCTCTCACTCTCTCTCTTCCTCTTTCTTTCCCTTTTCTGCCTTTTTCTCCAACTCTCCCCTCTGAGTCCTGCTGGGCTCTCACACTTCTAATAGCGCGGAGTGGGGAGGGGGCCCCTTCAGGGCCTTCCTGACGGCCCACTCGCGCTCAGCCTCAGCTGCTGCATTCCTCCACTGATAAGCCAGAAATAGTTTGTGCTGCCGGGCTCTGTCTGTTTACTCTGCAGGGACAGAAAATCCAGCTTTTTAAACCTCTCTGTCCAAACAGCACAGATAAGCAGGAGGCAAATTGAAAAACACGTCTCCGTTTTCCGTGGTAGTGCTGCAGCCTCTCCTTCTCTGCATCAGGGATGGGAAATTCTGGGGCAAGGGGAAGGGGGAGGGGGCAACTTCAGCAGTGACACAGAGCTCAGCACCTCGCAGAGATGTTTTCCCATTAGAAAATGCAGCAGGCGAGCAGTGGTTTTCCCTTGCTCCCACTGCTCCTCCCGCACTGCATTTCCAGGCCCTTTCCCCAGGGACCTGGCAGGCAGCACACAGAAACATTCGCTGGCAGCATTTCCAGCATGAGAGACGAGAGCTAACCCCTCTGGACAAGAGAGAAGCAGCGGGAGGCCGGAGCTGGGAACAGGGAGGGACAACATGTGGAAGCGAGGGGAAAGAGTGTGAGATCAGCAGAGGAAGGGGGTGGGGGGCAGCATGGCGGCACAGCTCCCACGGCTTGTTTCCAACCCGGCACTCCCACTGCCTCTCCCCAGTGACTCCTCTCGGGATGCTCTGGTACCACTGTGACGGATCCTCTAGAGACCCCAGGTGACTGACAGACGCAGACAAATTACTAACACCACAGCTGCTGTAAGACAACAGCAGCTCAATGATTGTCACACAAACCTCTGCACCACAGTGTGTGACATCCAGGACACTGCTGGGAACATGAAGACCAAGGGGGAAGGGAGAAGAGAGCAGCCGCCCACCCCCTCGGCGGCCCTGGGGCGAGCGTGGCGCTGGCAGCACGGCGGCCATTCCACAAGCACAGCGTGGCTCCTCCATGATGGCCGAGCCCGCAGTGATGGCCTGGGGCACTGATCCGCTTCCCGGCAGTTCCACGCGCCCGCGGCTCACAAGGGCCCACGTTCCTGGTCTCCCTTAACACAGCAATAGGCGAGATGTTGCCAGGTTACAAGAGAGGTTTATTCTATTCCTCTGCTTGAAATTCTTGTCTAGGGGCTGTGAATTTTCTGGCAAGACTGCAAACAGAACAGAATCAGATCAGAAACAAATAAAAAATATTCTGCCCTCATCCAATAATAAAAACAAGCACAGAAAGCACAGTGCATTGACTAGCAGTGAAGGGCAAACCATGAAGGTCACATGACCTTCTGAACATGGGGAAGAAGACAGTGACCTCTACTAATTTTTAGGGCCACCCCATTCTAAGTGCTGGTGTGTGGCAACAGCCCTAGAAATCACAGAAACTTAGGGCGGGTGAGCGTGGTTATCAGCTCCCCCTCTCAGCCCCTCAGAAGGAATATGCCAAGCAAATCAACAGAGCCTTGCCTTGTTCTGTGCTGGAAAAATTCCTCAAGTTCTAGCTGAACTAAAGGCACACATAACCTGGAACCAACTGCTCTGTGTCTGGTGGATGTGGTAATGCCAGGTTAATTTAGTCTGGAGGGGTTTTTCCAACCTAAACGACTCTCACTTCTACATGCCAGCGTGACTGGCAAGACAGCATTCAGCTGGTATCTGCCATGGTTCTTAGACCCCAGACTCACACAGAAATGTTGGCTCCCATCATGTGAGCCCTGTCCCTGCTCCCAGCAGACACCGTTCATTTTCCTCACAGTCTGTACTAGCTGTTGGTGCCGCACTGGCCGGTGGTCTCAGCAATCCCGGCCGTGGGGGTCACCTGCCCCGGCCCATGCGGCTGTTCCCCCCCTCACGGGGAGCCGTGCGGGCCCTCACCGCGTGAACCGGCACCAAGGACAGGCCGCAGCGGCTCCTCTAGCAGCCATCGTGACAGGCCCAGCGGCCCCCGCGGCCCTGCCCGCCCGCCCGGCGCGGGAAGGGGCGGCGGCGGCTCCGGGCTGCGGCGCGGCGCGCGGTCCCCCCTCGCGTCCCCCTGCGCTCCGTCGCCAGCACCATCGGCACCGAATGGCAACGGCGCGCCCGGCACGGGCAGGGCGTGCGCCTGCCACGGTCCCGGCCCCGCCGCAGGCGGACGGGGACTACCCCGGGCCGATCCGCCTGCCCGGGGCCGGGCCGGGCCGGGCCGGGCCAGCAGAACCGCGGCGGGCGCAGCGCGGCCCCGCGGCCCGGGGAGCGGCGCGCGCATGCTCGGCGCGGCCCCGTGAAGGTCAGCGCGGGCCGGCGGGGACGCGCGGGCGGGAGCGCTTTAACCCCTCCCGCGCCTCGGCCGGCACCGCCCGAGGACCGGGGCGGGGCGGGGCGGCCGCCCGGGGCCGCGGCGCCGGCGGAGGAGAGGGACGGAATGGGAGCGGGCTGTTCTCGGGCCGGGTGAGCACCCTTCGCCCCGGCCCTTTGTCCCGCCGCCGGAGCATGCGCTCGGCTGCTCAGTTCAGGGTTTTCTTATTTTTCCCCTTAGCTGCAGATACGGCACGGAGCCGCAGTTGCCCCGATATCGATAGGAACTGATTACCTTTCTGGAGCAGGACATTTGCTATGAAGTGTTACTAAAAACCATACAATAAATATTGTAATCTACCTGGATGTTCTTAACAGACATCCAAAACTAGATTTCCTTGAACATCAAATTTCAAGGCCAACCGCTTGAAAATTATGGAATGGCAGCTTCGCTGCAGCCATCAACTGGAAAAAAAAAAAAAAAAAAAAGTTTAAGAGTCCTGTAATAATAAAAACTCAGCTCTTACTTAGCATGATGGTAGTTCTCCAAGCACTTTAGAAAATAAATCAGTACATGCAGCTTTTATGTTTTGCAAATGGAAAATACAGTACAAATGGATGGAAGTGACTTGCCCAACATCACCTAGCTGAGAATGAAACCCATTTCCTGTGATTCTTCAACCCTTCACAATAGTGTCCAGGAAAACTACTTTACAAGGCATTGGCAGAAAAGGGTGAAGGCTACCATGCAGGAATGTCATTTCCCACATTAAGATAAATAGCATATAATTTTATTTTAAATAGTTTGGTTTTCTATTTTCCCAACCTTTTTTTTTTTTTTAATAAGAGTGTAGAAAATAGTTGTCAATGTTCTTTTAAAAAGCGACTGATTCAACCCAAGTCATTCCCAACCACTGCAGGTCCCAGCCATCCCTGGCCTGGAAGTTCTCTGTGCCATGGGGCCCTCTCTAAGGCTCATGCTCCTCCACTGGTCTTGAAGGCTGAGCATGCACGGGGGCCTCACTCATACTCACTTTCATCTGGCTTCATGTCACATTCCCAGGCCATTTCATTTCAGCGAAAGGCTGATCTCCTTCCCTGGTACTTCCTGGGGCACTGGGAACCCACCTGGTCTCCGTGTGTGTGGTTTGGTTTAACTTCTGTGCTGCTATTCAGTCTTTTCAGGCTGTTAAACTAAGATGGTCCAATTAGAAAAGAGATGAACCAAGTTGTGGTTTTAGGGAGTTTGCGGCTACTTGCGACTTTTTAACCTGTAAGTAATTCTAGAAGTACATGAAGGTACTGATTGCCTTAAGCAGACATAGTTTCCCTCATGCAAGTTTCACTAAAGTCAGCATCACTCTTTTCTCTGAAACTTAAACTATTCGCAACAGTTTTGGAATTGATGCAATGTGGCATAGAAGACATGCTGGAATGGCAAAATATCCCAGGACTGAGGCTCTGTTTAATCTAAATAAATGTCCACTTGTTCCTGATTTCAGAATTATTCAATGGTCTCATTAACAATATGGATAAGGTACTTAGAGAACATGCTTATTCAATTTCCTAGCAATATATGGTTTGGAGAGGTAACAAGTTTGCTACAAGAAATGATTAAAATTAAAATTCCGAGGACCTGGAGATATGTCCGGGTTTTTTTTGATAACCAAAAAAAAGTTACCATAATTCAATCAGAAACAGTGCAAGGTTCCACATGAGGATACAAATCCAACAACTATCTAAACAGAAGATGGGGAACAAACGCCTGAAGAGTCCTTTTCAGAAAAAAATACCTGGGGATATGATAGATTATAAGCTGAATGTGAGTTAACGGTACTACACTGTCACAAAATAAACAGATAAACCCCCACTGCTCTCATCCCCTTGGTGGCAGCATAGACACTGACAACAATACTCTAGATTCTTCTTTTCTCTTCATTTCGTCTCTCCTCTCTCTCCCCATCCCCTGAGCTCTCCAGGGCACAAGCTGTTCCAGCTCAACATTTCTTTAAGGCTACAAAATTAAATTTTGCCAGAATTGCTGAGGAACTCTTCCAAAGCAATTCTGTCGTGGTATGAGTTGTGTCTCACCCAGAGAACCTTTGCAGTCAGGGGCTCTGTGCATCAGAGGAAAAGTGGGAGAAACCAGGAAGCCAGGATGGTTAAGGAAAGGACAGCAAGTGTGACAAGAACTGTAAGGCCCAAAGAAGATAAAGAGAAAACAACAGACATCAGGTATCCAAACGGCTGCTGCAAATACAGGGAAGAGCTGCTCCCCATACACAGAGTACAGGAAATAATGGGTTTAATTTCTCCCAGGAAGATTTATGTTAGATATTAAGGAGAAGCACAGTAGTGACAGTACAGATGTTCTGGGATAGCTTGTCCAGCAAGGATTGGAATTCCAATCACCAAAGTTCTTTCAAGATCAGGTTAGACAAGCACCTATGCAGAGTGATGTATGTGGATTCTGACTTGGGGCAGGACAAAGGACCATGTGATATCCAGAGGTTCCTTTTGTCTTATTTCCCTACAGAAACAGTATGAAATTTTGTAACACAAAGGTTCCTTTCTCTGGTAGGCCTTTTCAGCACTTGTTTCTAAAATCTATCTGGGAGGGAGGGAGGGAAGGAAGGATGAATTAAGGCAAAGAAAAGTGTTTGTCTCTAAAGGTTCCAAACGTTTTTGTGCAGAGGTGGAGAGAAACTTATTTCCTGATTATTTTAAAAGTAATCAAAGGCGAGAGAGATGCAGAGATGCTAAGAGACAGAGAAATATATAAAATATAGACGTAATATTATAGGATACAAAATAATGAGTCATCAGAATTATCATGTCATCAACCATATTAATATTTTAGCCAATTCTGTTTGACCTCATGGTAAGCTGTCCAGTTCTACCATACCTTTATCTCTACTTTTCCATCATCACCATCCTCACCATCCCTCCTTACACTGAGTGTGCAGCAACAGCAATAGTTGTGTGTGCAACAACAAACATCTGAGCAAAGAACCAGAGCACTGCGAACAGCAGCCACAATCCTCATCCTCTAGCCCAGGGCCAGAGCAGAGCTGCAAAGTGCGACAGGTTAGTAGTAAGACTTTGGTCCTGGAAGGAGAACAGTTGGGAACACAGATTTGAATTTTTCAAAAGTGAAGGAAATAGAGGAATTCTTGGTGGGTAATCCTGAGGGAGCAGAGATAAAGACCAATCAACAGCTACCCTCAAACCAACTGCCCCCTAGTCCAAAAAGTGTATCTTCATGATATTTGGTGGTTAGAATGATGGCTTTGGGTAAGAGCATCTTCAAGGTTTGCCTGCTGTCACTCACTGACAGAACAGAGCTGGGGGAACCACAGGGTCAGCAGCTGAGAACCACTGGTTTTTCCCAATGAGCATGGTGAGGCCCTGACACAGGTTGCCCAGAGAAGCTGTGGGTGCCCCATCCCTGAAAGTGTTCCAGGCCAAGTTGGACAGGACTTGGAGCAACCTGGTCTACTGGTTGGACTGGAAAGTCCCTTCCTACTCAAACTATTCTACAATTCTCTGATTCTATGTATAATCAACAGCAACCATGTCACATACAAACCTTTCAGATATAAGTTTATTGCACAGCACTTTAAGTCTTGGTATTCCTACAGGACAGCTGCTAAAAATCTGAGTTCTGGGGCTTTGTATATGTGGCTATTTTCATTTACTCTTATCAACATTGTCCTTCATGGTCCTTTGTGTCTAATGTTTATGCTTTGAAGCATTTCTACATACCTGTCACATCCACATTCACTCCTCCTTTTGTCAGACTAAACAAGTGAAACTGTTATTTGCATTCTTTGAACTCTATGCCCATTTCTCATCAGTCCACCTTTTCCTGCCAGTCACAGTTAACCTGGCTAGAATAAGGGCAGAGAAAACTGTACCTCCTGTGTCCAGGCCATATGCTCATATGCCATTAAGACTTTTTTCAAGAGCAGAAATCTATCAAACCTCGCTAGGTTCACAGTTGCCTCCCACAACATTCTGACACTGACAGCTCCACATTCTCTTGAATGTGAACTGAAGTACCAGGCTGTTTCTCCTTCTTAAGCACTCTCATTTGATCACTTCAGGCATACAGTGCCTACTCTTCTGACAAGGCCCCAAGTGCATGGCTGTGCACTCTACTGTCACCAGACACCAGCTGGTTTCTGTTTGTGCAGTTCACAGTCAAGCAGTTCTTCCCATATATAACCTGTTCTCTTCTGCTTCAACAGTACCTATTTTGCATCATCAGCAAATTCAATTATTACTTTGCCTATTTTTGTGCCATGGGCATTAGTGAAAATATTTAATGACACCAATGCCAAGATAAATCCTGAAGAAACTGCAATGTCTTTTGTGTCTTCTTTACTGAGCTCCTTACCTACTTTGCAGATCTGCTATTACCTGTCTTCTGAGTCCCAACCAGATTTTCAGATCATACTGTATCAAAGGCTTTACTCAAGTCTAGACAAGAAAGACACTGATTCCTTTGTGTAGGAACCATCTGAAATACAATAGATTAGTAAACTTAGGCTGCTTTTTTATACCATGCATATCCTTCTCATGCTCAGTTATTTTCTCTTTAAAAATCATTCTTGAGCCTTGCACAGACTTAGGGTGAACCTAGTGCATCTGCCTAGAGTACTCTTGCCCTTCTGTATTGTCAGAAAACCTACAGGATTTCCTGTTTGTTTGTCAGGAAAAACAAATTTAAAGTCAATTTTTATTAATACTAGCAATGCTAAGAATTGTGTGCTATTCTCACTGAAAATCATATGAAAAGTATCTATAGTTTAACAAATCAATAGTAAGTAAATATGGACTGAAGGATGTATTCATATACAAAGCTGCCTAGGAATTGAGCACTAGGAGGCTGGAGAAAGCACAGCACCAAAGAAGGAAAACAGAGCAATCTTGGAACGGACTGTCTCATAAATCCAGCTCCCACTTCAGCTGAACTGGAAAGACAATTAACAGGGGAATACAATCACATCAGCATGATGGAACCGAGAGCAAGTAAGAGTGGTGATCATAAAAAAACTGCGTTGCCAGACAAGGCCAAATGTCTTTTAAAATGATTTTATTTGGCAGAATACTTACAACAGTTACAGATTACCCCAAAAAGTCAAAGTTAATCTCAAACAGTACATTGTTACAGCAAACAATGGCTTTGGAAAAAAAACAATGGCAGCCAACAGGAAATGGCAAATATGACTTAGAGGCAATGTAGTGAAACATTATCATACGCCTGAAATTCTTAATAGGAACATAATTTGTATGTAATTTGAATGTAACAATGCTGAAAAGTTATAAACAAGTAATAAAAACAAACGGAAGAAAAGTGACCACTATGGACTCCAAGGTGTAACTCTGTTACAGACACACTTTTTTACCTCCTTCAAAGATTTAAAAGAGAGAAGCAAAATATATGGAGATTAAATCCTCACACAAGAAAATTTTGGAAAAGTTTCACAGCCAATCAGGAGAGAGGATAAAAAACTCAACTCGGCCTAAAATGTTAGACAGGAGATTTAAGCTGGAAAAAAATCAAGCTGGAAGATAAATCCTGAGGTAGAAGAACTGTGCTATGTCAGTGCAGCAGACAGGTAGGATGGTTTGCTAATCCTTTCAGCGCCGATTCACCCAGTACATAAATACATGTATGAAATCACAGGACCTGCACAGCAGCTTGTGGCACAGAGACATGATTACAGCACTTGGGCTCCAGCTGGACAATGGGCTTTTGACTAATGCTCATCTGAGCCACTGACTATTGCAGAAGTGGAAACTGTCTGGCTACAGCACAACACAATGGTTTGTCTGCTCCTCTCCCTCACCAGAGCACAGGCACAGCAGGCTGGCAGCTCCCAGCTCAGAGCCACAACTTCCCTTTGGCACTGGGGTCACCGGGCACACAGCGTGCACAGCAATGCACCACAGTGATCCCAGGAAAAAGCATATCTGAACAACAAGGCACGCAAGTGGTGGCACAAGTTACTGTTAAATCATTTTCAAAACATGCAGAAGAAACACGGGCAGAAGAAACGTTAAGTTGAATCATTATGGCATTCAGTGCTTTTCAAAACAGAGTTTACTTTGGAGAACTTCCAGGAGAGGGGCTTGTTTGTGCATGGCCATGAACTGTTAGAGAAGAGCTAAGTGTTGTACTTTGTGTCATCACATTCTCTGTCACATGCACAATCCTTCCCATTGTTGGGACTCAGTAGTTTCTGGTGCCTGAGAGTATGAGGAGGTACAGCTAAGAACAATGTAGTCTCTGACCTTGACAGTTTATAGATGAAGTTAACAGATGGAAATAGAAGGAGCACAGTGGAATAGAGAACACCAGTCATCCCGACTGGCATGCCAGCTGTCTGGCTACACTTGTTTGGAATAGCCACCAAATTCCTACCCTGTGCACCCCATCCTTAGCACCTGTTTTCCGATCAATTTATACCCAGCCTGCAACTTGAAACCATAGAAATAACACACTTGTGGGGGATTTCAACTAACTTATTGTCTCTTGGGAAATAACTATGCTTCCTTCTTCAAAGAGATTCCCTAGTGTTCTGACGTATATATCAGAATATCCAGCCAGGCTGGTATATATACATATGATACACAATCACCGCATGCTAATTATAAATATGATGCCAAATAATAATACATACATTTCTGCTAAGATTATATAGAGAAAGGCTTTCTAAATTGTTATTGTAAGTCTGAGATACCTTGAAAATTAAAACAGTATTTCTTTAAATCCTTTTAGTTTGGATATTAATCTCCAGCAGGGTATTTACCTAATCTAAACAAGCATAAGACAAACTTAAAAAATTAGTGAAAAGTTTATGTAATGGAAAATTAATCACTAATGTTCCAAAAACACAGGGAGCTATGAAATACTTCAATACAAAAAAGCTTGTTGTATTTCTGTTCTTCAGAAAAGGTTATTTTGTCTGTCACATAACTTACTCCTTTTCTGCTGCATTTGATCTTTAGCAACTCTTCCCCTTGGGTGATTTTGTTTTGACAGTTACTCTTTTTTTTTTTTTCTGTTTCTCCACCTCCTTCTATTCAAGTCAATCCTTCCTCTCCCCAGTTCAAGCTCCTGCTGTTGCACGTCACAAAACCGCAATTCTGTCTCTTCCGAACTTGGCAAATACTTTTTCTTTTTCACTCAGATTAAATCCCCTTGGAATGCCACAGGCAAAGATTTGCTCTGAAACTATAGATACTGCACATAGATAAGGGCCCAATTCTGCATCCCTCTGCATCCCATCAGCCTTATGCATTTGCTGATTTTACCCTGCCCTGCATGCACTCTGCCATGCAACCCCAGGATGCCTTCTCTCTTCCACAGTGCTGCAAGGAGTCAACAATCACAGTTCCTCGTAAGACATTATTTAATCAAAAATCAGTTGCAGACCTATATCCCTCTCCTGTTATGGCCTTATTTTAAGGCTTATGATTGTCCCTTACACTTCAACTCCATTTGTCTATCAAAAGACCAGTGCTGTGAACCCTTTTGCCTGCCTGCAGAAACAACAGGTCTCTGACATTTCAAACCAGACAAAGCCCTGAAGAACACCTTCAGAAAATTACTGTTCTGTCTGGCAGCTGGTGAAGAATGGACCACATATAACTCCAATAGTTACTATTTCAGTTCCTGATCTTGTTGAAGTCTCCCTGCAGCAAAGCATCTGAGAGAGCAGAAACATGTGAAATGCTTTTTCTGCCATTTGCCTGTGGCTGGAGGACAGAACACTGCCTCAGTCACTGTCTTCACACTGATGAAGCTGTGACATATTCTCCTGATTCCTATGGCAACAGTGCTGTATCTGCTCCCAGACCGACAGCCCACCTCTCCCTCCTCCAGAAAGCTTCCAAACATCCACACTATTAGTGACACTCTCTCTGGTCCCTTTTCACCCTGAACATGCACTGAATTCCAAGGTAACTGACAACTCACAGGACAGGAGTGCTGTGATGGCTGAAGATGGACTCCAGGCTGGGGGTGAGGAGGAGGAGCTGCCCTTCAGCCAAGCAGATGGCTGGAGCACACAGAGCTCCATCTTGGGATGGACAGAGAATGGGCTGAGAGCTCACAGACCAGAGTTAGGATCAGAGTTATCAGGCAGATCAATATCTAGTGCTGTGGTAGGTGTCTGCTGCAGACCACCTGCTGAAGAAAAAGTAGTGAGACCACAGACAGCAGGAAAAATCCCCATGTCCACAGTCTCTGGTCTTCATGGAAGACTTCAAGCACCCCAGTATCTACCGAGGGGATAACAGCAGGGCACAAGCAATCCATGAGGCTTCTGGGTCACAAGGAAGATAAACTCCTAACATGGGCAACTGAGGAGCAGACAAAGAGAGGTGCTCTGCTGGACATGGAAGAACTGGTCAGGAATGTGAAAGTCAGAGCAGCCTTGGCTAGACTATGAGATGATATTTCACGAGCATGAGAGGATGGACCAAGGTAGAAAACAGGATCACAGCCCTAGAGTTCAAAAGAGCAGTCTTTTGCCTTTTCAGGGATCTTCTAGGAAGAATTCTATGAGTTATGTCTTTGGAAAGAAGAGAGTTCCAGGGGATCTGGTTGATTTTCAAAGATCACCTCCTCCAAGTTCAAGACTGGTTCATCCCACAGGCAGGAAATGACTGACTGACTGACCTGAAACATTACAAGAGGCAGAAGCAGGGACAGGTGACCCAGAAGGAATACAGAGACATTGTCCAAGCACAAAGGGATGCAATTAGGATAACAAAAGCCCACCTGGAGCTGAATCTAGTGAGGGACATGAAAGGCAGACAGAAAGGTTTTTACAAATATCTCAGCAGTACAAGACAGACATGTGAGAATTATGTGGGCTTATTAGGGAGGGGATTTGATAAGAATGAACACAAAAAGTTGAAGGACTGAATGCCTTCTTTGCATCTTTCTTTATTGACAAGATTGGCTGTCAGGAATTCCAGGCTCCTAAGACCAGTAAGGAAATCTGGAACAAGGAAGACTTGCCATCAGTGAAGGAATACACGATTAGGGAATGTTTAAACCAGATGAACATACACAATAGGTGAACAGTTTTTTACTTAGAAAAGGTTGCCCAAAGAGCAAGTTCACTCCATCACTGCAGATACTCAGAAGTTCACTGAACTTGGTACTCAGCAAATTGCTCAAGCTGACCCAGCTCTGAAATGGGAGGTTGGAACACACAGTCTCAAGAGGTCCTTTTTAACTTCAACCATTCTGTGATTTTATGATTCTACTCAGGAAAGACTTAAGCATGACAAGTAACTCAATCAACTTGCCCAATCAATCTGCAGTAAATTCATATGAGGAACCACAGCCTGGAGACTGGAGCAGAAACAAGGCAAGGACAAAACACCTGGAGTGCCTTTACCTGCAAGCATGTATGCCAGTCCAGCAGCAGTGATTGACAGTGTTTTTTGCTTTAAAAGGTACATATTAGGGGGGGAAAACAGTATGATAATGAAGGCAACTAATGCATTTCAATTTTGCTAGCCTTTAATGCAGGACTAGGAAGAAACCACTGGAATGAAAAGCAGGCTGTTGATGAAAAAAATTAAAACAAACACTGCTTAGTAATACCTACACACAATACACAGAGATGCATTCAAAATGTTGCCTCTAAAATAATTTTTCCATTTGATCACTTTGAAATTATCACTGTTCCACTAGTGCTTCTGCATCCCATGCCTCATATTTAAAAAGGATAAAAACATCAAACCATGCTTCAATCCTACTTCTGGTGCTAAATACAAGTTGGCTGCCTTAGAAGAGTATCACAGTGAGCTTAAAGAAGTGGTGCCTATTATACATAATTTGCTTACTTTATTAGCAGTTCTTATGTGGTGGCTCTAGTGCAGATAAGCCTGTCAGTATCTCTGCACAATTCTCCTTTTAGATATCAGAAAGGGCTGCTGAGAGGCAGACTCCTTGCATGTACATTGTTTCCTGTTTTTCAGATTTGTCTGTCCATGCCTTTGAAAGAATCAACATCAAACACTCTCGGATGCCTCTCTGGATAGCAAAAATCCTGCTTTCCTTATGGGGAGCTGCAAAGAAGTCTTTAATGCTGGCAATTAGGGATTGAGGAAGGAACTCGCCAGATGAAACAACACTGCACAATTAACTTATTTTACACAGGCAGCAGGAACAGTACCACACTATTCCAGTTCACTCCTCCTTGTTAGCTGCAGGATCCGAGCACCTGAACGTGCTCACAGCCTCTGCTCCAGGGAGGAGCAAGGAGGAGCTGGGAGCCTGCGCTGACGAGCTCTGCACAAGCCCTCCTTGAGCACCCCTCCAGTCCGTTGCCATGGGAACAGATAGATGCCTTCCTGTTGCCAAGGAGACAGCCACTGCTTTTGGAGACTGTGCCCAAAGCATTTCAGAATCTTTAGGATCATAGCAGTTTTACACAGTCATAATCACCTCCCCCAGTTAAGCACATCCATCATTCTCCCATTCCTATTTTCAGAATACGTTTTAAGCATTTTGCTATAATATGTCAGATTATCCCTAATATCTGGTTTTGATATCAACATTTAAAACGACATTGCCAACCTACACACCTGTGTGTGCCTGTCTTTTCTCTTGTTGCTCTTTCAATTCACTCTCACTGATATAATGTGCAATAAACATGATTCCTTCCTCTCCATGGGCTTCCTGTGGTCTAGAACTGCACTTCCAGAAAAGCTGGTTGGCAAAAGGCAGTGTCCATCTCTCCTCCGCCTTCGCCACTAGTTTCGATCAGAACATATCTATAAAATCAGCAGGCTCTGTGCACTGGAGGCCCCAGGGCAGCAGCGCAGCACCCGGCAGATTCCTGCCATGTTCCCGAGCTGCGCTGTCGGGGCGGGAGCAGCTCCCGCAGCCAGGGTCGGCACGGACACTGTCCTGGCAGTTCCGTACTGCCCCTCTGCGGCCGCCGTGGCCAGTTCACCTGGGAGAGGTCCTGCAGCATGGGACCTTCGTGGAGGTGGGATGTGCACTGCAGCCATGCAGGAGGAGCAAGGATCCCTGGGCTCCAGGATGCAGTACCCACTGCACTGCTGGTGCCACCTAATCCCGTTTCACATCCTCTCTCCTCCTCACCCTAGCCTTTTCCTCATCCTTCTGAAAAGACTGCACTAATACTTTAGGTTTGCCATTTGGGGAGGAGTGTCAACTGAAACAGGGGCCTGCTACACCATATACCTGATGTGGAGAAGGAGACAGCGAGAGACTGGGCTCAAAGGATCAGTGGATAGCATGCCTCACAATGGGGAAGCCTGGCGGCTTGGCAGGCTTGGTTTCTGGCAGCAGAGGGACTCCTCCACCCTTATACCTCAATTTACTGAGTGAATGCAGTGCAGTGCCCTAAGAGTGAAGGGGAACATGGTCCACTTACTAATCACAGAATAAAATTACAGAATCATTTAGGTTAGAAAGTACCTTCAAGATCATCAAATCCAATGTAAGTCCAGTACTGCCAAGTCCACCACTGAGCCATGTACCCAAGTATCATGTCTACATGTCTTTTAAATTCCCTCTAAGAATGGTGACCCTGATACTTCCTTGAGAAGCCTGTGCTGGGGCTTCAGAGCCCTCTCAGTAAAGAAATATTTTCCCTCTCCTCCTGTCTCTGTTCCCTGGGAGCAGAGCCCAACCCCCCCGGCTGTCCCCTCCTGTCAGGGACTTGTGCAGAGCCACAAGGTCCCCCCTGACCCTCCTTTTCTCCAGGCTGAGCCCCTATCTCAGCTCCCTCACCTCCTCCTGGGGCTCCAGCCCCTTCTCTAGCTCTGTTCTCTTCACTGAACACGCTTCAGCCTCTCAATGTCCTTGTTGTCATGAGAGGCTAGAACTACCCCCAGGACTGAAGGTAGATCAGCAGTGTCAGCACAGGAACGGACACTGCCCTGGGGCTGGTACAAGTCAGGCGCCGTTGGCCTCCTGCCCACCTGGGAGCATCTGGGTTTATGTTCATCTGAAAAAATACCCCAACACCCCCAATATTTTGTGCTGGTTTCAAGTCTGTTGCCTCATAATTTCATCACATGCCTGTATCTTCTATAAATCTAAGTCCACTTGTGCTTTGCCTTTCCTCAGTGGTGGCTGATGATCTGTAGCACTTTTACCTTTGTATATAATTTCTTTAAGGAATTCTGAGGAATGCCTCCTCTGATGGAAATCTCTCCACCTCTCATTATCCTAATCACTTTTTCTAGAATTCTTCTAGTTCTACTAGTGACTGCATCTTAAGGGATACAGAACTCCATTCTCTCTTCAGAACACAGGAGAGCCATAGATTTATATAATATTACAACAGTAACTTCAGCTTTGTTAATCCATTTTCTGTAATATCTAACATCAAGTTTTCCATTTTAATCACTACTGTTAAGCTTGTGTTTACAGAGAACTCTCTAGAAAGATGCCAAAATTTCTTTCCTGAGCCGAAAGAGATAATTTTAGCAACAATGTGGCTACATTGGTAGGTTTATTTTCTTTATGCACTTTACATACAGATTCATCCACCTGGAATTTATTCCACCATATTATCATCCAGTTTTTAAACACTCTTCCCCAATCCTAAGAGACAGATTTATGTTCTACTGGGCCAAATAACATCACATTATCATCTCATTTTGTTGCTTCATTATTTAGACCTTTGGAAATCATTCATCATACACTAAGCACCAATGGGGAACCAAAAAGGGACAGAAACTCGACATTTATTCATCCTTTTACAGCCAACACCTTCAGCAACTCCTGGTGTCCCAGGGATTACACCAATCTGGCTTAGACCTCTTAAAAGCTATGCCTGTAGTTTTCTAAAGGCTCATCAGTCAGTGGAAGTCTGCTCTTGGGCTTTGTCACCATTATCCCTTGACTAACAGCCTAACAGTGTCTCTGTTTTTCTGTAGCACTTTCCCCATTTACTTACTATCCTCTCTGCATGGAGAACCTCCTTGACTGCCAGACCTTAATGAAGAAGAGGTGTACTCTTGCCTTGCATGTACCCTTACATTTCCTGGCAAAATTCACCACGAAGTGCAAATTGCTGGCCCTGGGGAAGAACAACCCCAGGCATCAGGATGTGCTGAGTGCCACTCAGTCCAAGAGCAGTTTGTCAGACAAAGACTCTGAGTGGAATAGTGAGGCAAGAGCGAGGGCAGGGCACCTGGGCTGCACTGGCCACAGTGACAGGAGGGGATCCTTCCCCTCACTGCAGGATGACAGAGGCCACAGCTGGAGTGCTGTGCCCAGTGCAAGAGAGACATGGACATACTGGGGAGTGCAGAGAAGAGCCATGAAGATGACAAAGGCACTGGAGCATCCCTCCTGTGAGGAAAGGCCAGGAGTGCTGGTACTGCTCAGTCTGGAGAAGGCTCAGAGGGGAGCTCATTGATGTATACGAATACCTGACAGGAGCATGCAAAGAGGACGGATCCAGGCTCTTTTCAGTGGTGCCCAGTGACAGGACCTGATGCCACAGGCACAGACTGAAACACAAGAGGTTCCCTTGGCACATCAACAAATAGTATTTACCACGAGAGTGACAAGTTGCCCAGACAGGTTGTGGAGTCTCCCAGCTTGGAGATATTGAAAGGCTGTCTGTACATGGTTCTGGGCAACCAGTTCTGCTTGATGACCTCCAGAGGGCCCTTCCAACCTCAATCGTTGTATGAGTCACTGCTTTTTCTTACTGCTTATGAGGAGTTTTCTTTATTGAGTATTTCCCTTATTAGCTTTTATATTCTTTAGAAACCTGGCTAAGAGCCATTTTCAAAACACTGAAATGCAATATGCTGACAAGCCCACTTTTATTTACATGACGTATCAAAGAATTCTAATCCTAATGAAACAGGGACACAATGGATAATAGAATAAGAACATGACAGACCCACGAGGTACATATGTTTGTCTCTACAGAAGACACGCTACCTCCTTGCAGTAGCACACTTATACACTAAGTCTTGAAACAAAAAACAGGACTCCGCTAATTACAACTTTGTGTGCAATTTACATTGTTAAAAATACTAACAGGTGAGGATGGCTGCAGCACTCAACAGATGCATTCACTCAGAAAATAAAATTTGAAGGAGTTATGAAGAGCCTGACAGACATTACACAACATGGTATCAGTCAGTACTGTTTTTTTATCACACTGCAGCCAGTGCTGGTCACATCTCTAAAAGCATACAGCAGAATTATAACCATACAGATATTGAAAGACTAGGTACAAAATAATCCTCTTATGGAGAGGAGCTGAAGTAGAGTGCCTGTTTATATTGCAGAGGAGGGGGGAAATATACAGAATGAAAATTGTCACTGTGATGAAAGGAGCACATTATTTTGTAACAGAAGAACTTGAGGATCACCAACAGAAATTGAAAAGTAAGTTCAAAATGAATGAAATTTTTTCATGCAAAACAGCCAGCCTGGGGCACTAACTGATGTAGGACTTGCCAAGAGACACTGAAGATGCAAAAAGCAATAACTAGATAAGGAGCATCCAGTTTTCTCAAACTTGTAAAGCACTTGGCAAAACCTGTATATGTCAAATGTCCACAAGACACACACCACCATTTACTTCAGAGGATGGTGGAGACTAAAAGTACCAGACAGTCCACACCAAAGTTATGACAGCAGATGTTTCTCAGGTGCCCTGTCTCAGGGCATGCTGCCTTGGTCCCTAGGTCTGTGCTGGTCTGTGCACATCCTAGGGAGAGCTAGGCATGCTGTTCTTAGCAGTCCACATTGGTTCGCTTCCTTAATAAGATAGGTCTGGACTACCAAGCATAAAACTGGCACAAGAATTACTTATAAATCACATACAGATATCATTGGACTAGAGACTTTCATTCATACAAGAATGCTAAGTATTAAGAGAACAAGCAGAGGGGCTGGCATAGCCTTTAGAGCTTCAAATCCTTCCTTGCCCCAAGTCAGCCTTGATCTGCCAAAACCCTTTTTAACAGATACTTGTCCAAGTTCTTAAACCCTCCACTGATAGAAGGTCTACAAGCAGTATATCGCATTTAAATATCCAATGGTTAACCAGCTTGTCTTTGTGGAAGGTATAAGGCTAACAGTAAGGACCAATGGAAACCAAATAAGTGCTCAGTAAAATATGGGTGTCACATGATCCAAAAGTTTATTTTAGCCATAAGATCCATTAATGTGTAAACAACCATGATCAATGCAGATCAACACCTGGCGTCATGGCTGGTGTTGATGCCAAGGCTTTGGCTTCTCCTGTCATGGGATGTTCTTTGATGAATACAGATTACTAAGGAGACTCAGGATTCACCATCAGCCAGTTCCCTGAGGATGCTAGTGTGTGTTTCATCCCATGAACTTCTGTATGTACATGTTCCTCAGATGATCTAGGTCCTGATCTACTCCTAGGGTGGGCAGGACTTCATTCCCCATATCCCTACCTTGAGATTCAGGGACTCCAGAGATTTGGGAAGAGCAATTACAAGTGAAAACTGAGCACGAAAAAAGTTGTTGAGTACCTCAGCCTTCTCCATTTTGGTCATCACTAATTCTCCATCTCATTTACTGGGGGAACAGACCTGGGCCACGTGTGCTGCCATCCCAGAAACAACCTGTGTCCTGGGCTGATCCCACAGCATGGACAGCATGTGGGGTGGGGAGGATTATTCCTGTTTGCTCTTGTCAGACCTCACCTGTAGTCCACAGTACAATACAAACATGGATCTGGTGGAGCAAGCCCAGAAAAGGCCACAGAGATGCTCTGAAAGCTGAAGCCTCTCCTCTGGAGATGGGCTGAGAGAGACAAGGGTATTCAACCCAGAGAAGAGAAGGCTCCAGGGAGATTTCCTTGTAGCCCTTCAAGCCCCTTTCAAAGGGGGTCTGGAAGAAAGACAGAGAGCTTTTACCAAGGCTTGTAGGACAGGACAAGGGGCACTACTTCTAAACTGCTGTTTTCAAGAGGGCAGTTTTAGATTAGACCTAAGGAAGACATTTTTTACAATGAGGGAGGTGCAACACTGAACATGACTAGGTGATCTGTGAAGGTCCCTTCCAACCCATACCATGTCCCTCTATGACACACAGTGAATGAGCTTTGTACTTTCTCCTGCAACTGCTCAGAGTGGCCCCTGTCCACACTGTGGGATCAGCCTGCCAGCCCATTCAGTCACTCTGTGGTTATCCCCATGATCTCAAGCCCTTAAGTAACCTTCCACTACGTCCCCTCTCTACCATGAAAATGGAAAGCTTAACAATCTGCAAGTAACATTTTAAAACCATTCCTCACTGGTCTCACAGCTGCAAGCACAGCTCTTCCATTCCATGTAGACACTGTCTTTTAACTGTAAATTCTGCCATTGCCATGAATCATAGTATTTTGCCAGGGGAAAATGATGGGTTTAAATCTTTAAAATTAATAAATATATAAATTTTCAATATCATACTTTGTTAGGCCTTGCAATTTCACCAAGTGAAGTCAAATTTCTTTCACATCATAGATTCATAAAACATTAAGGGGCTGGAATGGACTTAAAGATCATCTAGTCCCAAGCCCCTCTGCCCTGGGCAGGGACACCTCCCACTAGACCAGATCACTCAAGGCCTTATCCAACCTGTCTCTGAGCCCTGCCAGGGTCAAGGCATCCATGGCCTTCTTGGGCAACCGGTTCCAGTGTCTAACCACCTTCATAGTAAAAAATGTCTTCCTAATATCAAAACTAATTCTCCCCTCTTTCTATTTGTACACATTACTCCTTTTCCTATTACTGCAGTTACTAACGAAGAATCCCTCTTCAGCTCCCCTGTAGCCCCTTCAAACACTTCCACACAACCTTCTCTTCTCCAGACTGAACAGTTCCAACTTTCTCAGCCTGTCTCCACAGGGGAAGTGCTTATCAAAAGCATATTTGCAAATCAAAGACCACATGCTGAAAAGTTAAGTTTACATGATTTCCCACTTCAATGCAATAGCTGTGCCTGTAAATATAAAAATAAATTAAAAATAATATAAAAATGTTTTCTTCTCTGCAGTTTAGGATCTTGAAAGGACCTGAACTACCTTTAAACAAGTAATTTTAAAAAATTTATTCACAGGCAGAGAGTAAGTGTGCCAAATTTGGGGGTAAAAAAGGTAGAAGACACAATGTTGAATAGAATCTTACACTGACATCCTTGGAGCAGGCAAATTCCTCAGTCTAGCTAAGGCCTTCAAGCAAGCTAAGGCTAGTTCCGTTCAGAGAGAAATGCTTCTATCCCTTGCTTTGGGCACTGATCACTGATAGACACAGACGCCACCTCCATGCCAGTAGAGAAAACAGGGAAGGCTAAAGTCCTGGGGTGACTTTGTGATGCTTGTATCCCCAGTTGTCTCTTCTGTAAGAGGCCAGAAAGGAAAGAATAGGAAGTTTGTCTAGCAAACTCTGAAACCTATGAATGCAGTTTTTTTTAAAAATGGAAGGAAGACTAAAATAGCTTTCCATAAAATTCATGAGGTTCTTGTCCAGCATGGAGCTGCCAGTGCTCTCAAATATATCCAGGTACTGAAACAACAGTATCATTGTCACTTCCACATTTACTCAGTGAATATTGGAAACAACTGACATGGGCATCTCAGGCTGTCAATTCACATCTCACTTGATGAGCACTGAGGAAATCAAACACACCTCACTTGAGGACCACTGAGGAACACTCCCTGAACAAGACCTGTTAGTCAGTGTCTGCATTATGAAAACACTATGAAGAACACAGTGCAAGCTTGTGAACTAGATGGAAAAGCACTTAAGATGTAGATACTTGCTTGGTTCCATATACCCAGGACATTTCTATAAAAATGCAAAACCTGGATAGCTCCCCTGGTATAACATCTAAACTCTTAATTCTCTACAGTTTAAATTAATAACCATTCAATTCCTCCAGCTGCATCTTTCCAGAAAAGATAAGCTCCTGGAATGCTGTTCAAGTCAAGGAGAGACCACCAAATTCCAGGTGTTAGCACTCTGCTTGAAAACCTCTGTGGCAACACTGTACTGGACAAGGAGATAGCGCCAAGTGATAAAGAGAATGGGATGTTAACATTAACATCTTATCTTCATCAAAAAACTGAAGGAGTTTTCATACATAAGCCCTTCTAATTCCAGTGAGAATTGTTATAACCTAGGTTGTTTATTTCCAAAGCAAAACAGTATGCATTTCTTCTACCACACAATTTACACTACCAGTGAGGTGACCTGTGCAGGCTGTGAAGGGTGAGAAGTCACCAAACCAAGTGTGACAAAAATAAAAGTCCCCTACAGGCATGCTGTGTACTGGCTGGGAAAACAGAGAGGTAGCTACAGGTGGATATTCATCATGGAAGCAACAAGGAGAATGTAACTGATGGTAGAAAATGAAGATGTGAGTGGCAGATTTGAGCACCTTATCATGGAGATGATCAAGGCCCATCCAGCAGGTACTGAAGAAGTCTTCCTAGCTGAGAAGAGCTAATTTAAACCTGCACTGAGAAGCATGGAACCCCACAGATCAATAGGCACTTGACAAGAACTAATCATGTTTACTTTTGGCAAACAAAGTAGTGAATTACCACAAAGAATACCGGCTACAACTACTACAACTAATACTCCTTTTAGCAACTGCATCCTCCAGTGTCACTTCCTCTGAGCCAGTCCACTCTGCCAGATCAACATCTTCCTGCCAGCACTAGCACAAACTATCATGGAAATAATTGGCTATTCAAATGGCCAGTTTGTCGGCAGCAGCAAGCTGGCATCTTAGGATTTCTTTCACAACATAGCATTTCCCATATGCATTTTCCATCCCCAGTACAAAGCACAGACACATCCTTCCTGCCTAAAATAAGTCACTTTTCAAAGAGCTAAAACCTACCTGTACCAGACAGGGCAGATGAACACCTGGAGTCACATCTGCGTAGACGAAGAGGAAGCAAGAAACTTATCCTGTGGATGGAGCAGCAGACCAGATATTATGTCATGGTGAATTAGCAGAAGATGTTCTCATTGACCTTAAGCACGAACAGCTCTACGACAGCAGGTTGAGGATGCATTTGGATCCAGCTCTGAAAAGAGAAAGTACATACTGGGTGAGAGGGAAGTAACATACAATAAAAATAGCATTTCCTAGAACAGCATAAACCCATGTGACACTTCATAGGCAGCACAACTTGGGGAAAAAAAAGAGGGAGGAGAAGAGCAAGAAAGGGAAGAGGAGACTGACATAGCAGTTTGGGACTTCTCTGGAGACTGTGCACATAGGTGCATGTCCAGGCTGCCAGGACAGCAGTTTTGCCCAGGCACTGGCCCATCCATGTGGGCTCTTCAATTTCTCCACAGGACCCAGCTTGTATTTGTGGAATGACAAAGGTCACTGCTTGCCTATAACCTGTCAATTTTTTGAGCAGGCTCTGATAAGAACCACAGGGTGGGTAGGACTGGACCCCTGGAATTTGCCTGTCCCAAGAAGCAAAGGTATCTTCTCACATAGATGTTCTCAACCTTGGGAGGGCAGGCCAGTTTAGGAACATTTGCCAAGTCAGCTTGCTTTCATCATTAAAAAAATCAACTCCTTAACTCAAAATCAAGTCCTACCAGAACACTCCAGCATTTTATCAGGCACTGTTAGCTGCCCCAGTAGGATAGGGAGAGTGTGGCAGACTGGATTAATTAGTGATTGTACAGATTTAAGGCATAGTCAGGCAGCTTCAATGCCTACATGCAATAACAGGTCCCAAAGAAGACGAACCAGGCTAAGAAGGAAAAGGGACCTGCTCCATGGGAAGAGCTGAGCCAGCTGCACCTGCACATACAAAGCCCTGCTGCTTCTGATAGCTCTGTACTGTAGCTGATGAAGAAAAGCAGCGTCACAGCAGAACAGGTGTGAGCACCAGCATATACAGCATTCTCAAGCATAAGCTCACACCGAGACATGCAGATAGAAACAACTGTTCAAAGAATGGATAGGCAAGAAAGGGAAGTATGAGCATTGCAGTGCCAGCCTGGGCAGTGGCAGGCAGCAGGAGTAGAGTGGGTAACTCCACCAGGGACAGGACCGAGACTCTGGATCTAGTGGGGTCAGGAAAAGGGAAGAACAAAGGGCAAAAGGAAGATAATGGTGAATTTTGCTGAAACAGAGCTGTAGTCAAGGAAGGACAGAGCCCAGACACGCAGGGGCTGAGGAAAACACCACAGTGGAGGCAGAGCAAGTGAGAAGGGAAAGTGCATGAGGTACAGAAAGGAACATTACTGCAGCGCTGAGGAAAAGGAGGAGAGCAAAGGCTGTGTTCTCACCCTGCCTTAGAGGCAAGGCCACGCTGCAAGTTCCTTCTCACTGAGAGGTCAGGGGATTCAGCGAGGGAAGACAGGCTTGTTTCTCCGGTGCTCTCCCCATGGAAAACAGCAGATTGTTGATTGCTCCTGAGACAACACCAAGGAACTGGTTATTTTCAGAAGCTGCAGGACTTCCTTGAATGGGTGGTAGAATGAAGTCAGTCTCTCCAAGAAGGGCAGTGCTGACAGCACCAGGCAAGGATAATGCACACTCTCCCAGATTATGCTAAGTGGTGAATGGCATTGCTTGTTCCTCAGTCCCCCATTTCAATTCTACCTCAGCTTCTCCGAGCAGCATCTTGCACTCAGGGATCCTCCACAGACCACGGTGATGGAGGAAATGGAGAAGAGTTCAGGCCTCAGGGAAGAGGAGGGAGGGAAGGAAGAGCAATCTCCAGCAGCAAATGCCTGGTGCCAAATTGAGATGGTTTGTATGTGTGGGAAGTCAGATATTGCAGAAGGCCATGCAGAGCATCAGTCTCCCACAGACACGGATCTGTTAGTCCTGAGAGAGTATCTTGGACCATGTATCTCCCTCTGAAGACAGAACTGAGGGTGTCTTAGAGGCAGCAAGTCAAATACTCTCTCTCAAAAGCTGCCATCTCCTGTGTGAAGGCTGGTTGTTCCTGGAGCACCAAAGACATCAGTCAGTTAGACGCAGGGCAGCGCTGGGGTGTCTCCAGGGACAGGGTGTTAAGAAGAGGACCCTCCTCTCCAGAGGATGCATGGGCCGTATCAGGGCAGGATGGGGAAATCCAGACAAGTGATAGTGTCTCCCTCGGTAAAGTCAGTCCCTGCTAAAGGAGATCCTCCCGAGGGGCCCTGCAGCCCACATTCGGGAGCGCTAAAGGAGCACTGGGCTCCCCCTTTCTGCCTGCCCCTCCGAGAGACCCGAGTGCCTGCAAGGCAGCAAAGCCGCCGGGACTCGGCGGAGGACGCGGGGCCCGCGCTGGGACACCCGGCGGGGGCCAGGCGGGCGCTGCACCGCCTAAAGCCGAGTCCGCGGGGAAGATCAGAGAGCGCGGCGCGACAGCCGCCAGGGTGTTGCAGCCGCGGCTCCACGAGGGAGCGGCGGCGGAGGAAGGAGGCACTGCCGGACGGTACCGGCGACGCGCGGGTCCGTCCGGACTCCACCAGGCTCCCGGCCGGGCGAGCGCTGAGGGCAGCGCCGGGGCGGGAGCAGCAGCGACGTTGCCCGGGATCCGTGCGCGGCCCAGGGGTACCGCCGGCGTGGGCGTCTCGCAGATGCCCGGGGCAGGGCCGGGCTGGAGGGCGGCCGGACCGGAGGGGCCGCGCGGCGCTCACCGTCCCGTCCATGCTCCGCTCCCGCCGCGGCCGCTCGCGCGCGGGGCGCCTGCGCGGCGCTGCGGACAGCGGCCAGGGACCGTCTGTAAAGTGCGCCCGCCGCGCCGAGGGAGAGGGTCCCGCACCGGGAGAGCCCGGCCCCGGCCGCGCTGCTGCGGCGGGAAGGCGGTGCAGCCTCGGCCCCTGCCCTGCTCCCAACCCCGCGGGGGCGGCGCGGCGTGGAGCTCCTCCCGGGGACAGGTGGGTGCGGCGCCCACACCCTCCCAGCCCCAGGGGCCGCTCCGGCTCTGCCGCCTCGACGGCGCTCTAGAAAGGGACAGGCTGGCTTTACGTCCGTCGCCGCCACAGTCCCCAGCCCCGCCGCCCCTGTCTCCGCCGCCACAGCCACCCCCTTCTCTCCCCACCGGCGCCCCGCACCACCGTCGGAGCCCCCTTACTATGGCAGCCCCCAGCCCCGCACTCACCGCCCCGCACTCACCGCCGCCCCCTGCCGCCCCCGCCGCCGCAGCCCCGGGGCTCTCGCAGCGCTCCCGGCCCGGCGCCGCAGCCTCCGCGCGCTCCCCAGCGCCGCCTGCCGTCCCCGCTCTGCATCACCCCCCGGGCCGCGGGGCCCGACGCAGAGCCCCCGCCCCGCCCGGTGCCGGCCCGGCCGCGCTGCCCGCACCTGGCCGGGGCCGAGCTCCGCCCGCTCGCAGCGGGGTCGGGAGCGCTTCCGATCGCTAGCGAGCGAGCCGGGGTTCACCGGGAGGCAATGAGAATTCCTGTGGCGATGGGGACGGTAGTACACGATGAGAGAGCAAACAGGCCAGGGGAGCTCTGAGGCACGTCCAATCCTTCAAATTCAGAACCGGCCCTGAGCTGCGACCCGCTATCCGCATGCTTTTCCTTGTGTTAAGGAGCTGGTGACTCCCCGGAGGGTGCCGATGAGGGTACTGGGCCTGGCGGGCTACAGGAAAAGGAAAATTGCTTCCTAAACACCCAGGGGGAGATCTCAGTGACCTGCACTTTGACAGAGCAATTAGAAGGAATCCTCATCGTGACTTGCCAAAGTCTTGCAGTCCATGAGGATGAGGAGGGAAGTTTGGACAGTATGAGCACTGACAGTAAATACTTTGGGGTGATGCTCCAAGGAGCTATGAGGGACCAGTGAAAGGACTGAGCTCCACTGGCAAGGAGCCAAGCAAACCTGACAGCTTCACATGCTCAAAAACAGTGGATGTCTAAAAGATGAAGTAAAATATTGTAAAGATCACAAGGTGGGTTTAAGTCTCAGTGAGTGTTTTCAAGGAGGGACTGTATACGCTTTTGGCTTTTTCACTGTATTTTCTGTATCACATTGTCAAGCTTTTTCCTACAGTTATTTGTACCAGCAAAATACTGTTGCTAATGGAAAATGAGTTTCTGTGGTGCCTGTCACCAGAAAATTGCCCCTTTGAGAATCCATGAGCAACGGTTCAGCGTGCATGCTGAGAAGATAAGGTAAGTGCCTAGTACATCCAGGAAAGAGTTCAGAATGGGAGAGGGTGACTGCCTTGGCCAAAGTACAGGTCTAGGGAATGGTGAAGCCTGGGACAGTGGGACATGAAAGCATCTGGTATAGTGGGGTTCAGGCCACGACTCCTGGCTTGAGACCAAGCTGGCAGCTGGCACCTGCACATGCTCTGCAGTGCTGTAGAGAAAGAATATTTCACAGTGGATGTGTGACAAGGCAGTGCTCAAAGCCAAATAGAAGATAGCAAGCTCCTATTAAAAGAACCCTTTGTGCTGGAGTTGAGAACGGAGGAGTGTGCTGAGCAAGAATACCTTGCTGTAGCTGGGGAAATGTGCGCCTGTTAATGAGAACAACCTGTCCTCTGTCTGCTCATCTCATCTGACCAACAGCAACTCCAGAACTTCTGTGAAACAGCTTAGACCATCTGCAAGACCTGGGTCACTCTCCAGTGTGCTGGGAATTGGCTCTGCAGCACTCTGGGGTGAAGCAGCTTGTGACCTGTGACTGAGTGGAGGACCTGCCTGAACAGACCTGAACTGCTGGTCAGGTGTGCCCCAGGGAGCAGAGGGGAGGCCACCCTGGGCAGATCCCCCAAGGGAGGTGGGCTACTCCCAGGTTGCATGGCAGAGGCACATCATTTATATTCCAGTCTTGGAGAAGACTGATGGGCACCATGATCAGGTACAGTATCTGAGTTCACAGCATCTGGGTTTGGGGTTTTTTTTAAGTATACTTGTTAATTTGCGATAGAGTAGCAGCTCTGACATATGTGAAAAGGTGGAGAGGCTATTTTTACCTGTTTCTTGAAATTAAAAATGCAGCTGGGACAGAAGCTTCTTGTGTTTGTAACATAAACTACACATCCTTCTCTAGGATCAACAGATTATTCCAACAGGATATGTCAGTCAGTCTAAAACACGCAATGGACGAAATTACCTTCACAACTGAAGGCAAGGAAGAAAAATATCCATTGCTATGGACCCCAAAGAAGGTGAAGCATACACAAAAGAACACACCCAGTGCACGTTGTGGAAAGCACAGACACCACATTAGGGTGTCCATTTCTTCAGGGCTACAAGATCAAACATGACAATCATGGTAATTTCAATGGTAATTAACTTCCTGGCCAGTACATGACCCCACTGTAGTACACAGACTAAGTATCATGATCCTTACATAGTTCATTTTTGTCTGGACTAAAGTGCATCCTTGAAAAAGATCTAGTCTTTTTTAGCAAAAGAGACAAAAATGGTGGCACAGTGCCAAATCATAAGCACACGTGACTCCTTTACCATCTCCCTGAGAGTGGCCAACACTGTCTGCCTAGAAAAAACCCACAAAAATAGGGTAGACAAAGAGTGCTCCCTCCCTGGCAGCTCTCCTAGCTCTTACAGATTTGTAATCCAGAGACCTCCTGTGCCAGAGATGTTTGCTTTGTGCTTAACAGCCTTTGATAGATTTCTCTTTTGCAAATTTCCCCCACTATACAGTGATAGTCATGAAATTTAAGGCCATGAAGGACTTACTCTACTCACTTATATTTGACAAGTAATTTAACACTTGCCTCCAATGATCTTTGTTGCACAAACCAAATAAATTGTAGCACACTGGAAAAGTTACCACTATAATTCCACTAGCTACACACTTTCAGCACTGAAAGCATGTGCCTGTTTTCCTTTGGAATCAATCTGTTGCAGTCATGCCTTACCCCTGGGCAACTAAAGACTGGTTTAGTATCCAGTTTTCATTTAGCACCTATACCCACACACCCTAATCAAATCACAACGTGCTAAGAGTTCATAGAATCATAGGAAGTTTTGGGTTGGGAGAGACTTTTAAAGGCCATCTAACCCCACCCTGCCATCTCCAACTCATAATATGATCAATAATGTCACTCCAAGTTCCGTTCAGCCTGGCCTTGGAGACTTCCATGGATGAGGTTCTTTCGGGCAACCTGTGCCAGTGCTTTTCTCTTGCATCTAGCCTGCATCTACCCTCTTTTAGTTTAAAACCATTAAACCCAATTTAAAGCCATTACCCCTTGTCTTACAAGAGTTCTGCATCTCAGATTATAAAATACTTCTTACAATCTTCAGATGAGTTTTGTGAACCTCAAATGTTCCTCTTCTTTTCTCTGTACCCTAGAAGCCTTAAAAACAGGCTGTGTGCTATGCCACCAGGGCCCTTGCTGTCTCACATCAACAGCATCTGTTTCCTCCAAATTGTCTCCCTGTAAAGATTTGTTACGTCTTAAATCTATACACAGCTGGGACAGAGCCTGGATTTTAGTGTCTAAAACAGTGGGTCCAAGAAAAATGAAGCTGTTTGCACTTTAATACATTCAATTTCTTTACAAACTTACCTTTTTTCTTAACATGCAGTCCTCTCTGAAGGAGTGATACACCATCTTCCCCAAGCATGTAAGTTGGCATTTGACTGTTCTAAGATGAAAGTCTGTGAAGAGCCTTACTCTGCTACATGCTCTTTTTCACTATTATTTTCTCTTCATGACTTTTTTGCATATTTTTACATAATCTGCCAATTTTATTTGCAGAGATCATATATTTGCTTCCAAATAATCAATTAAGTGTCAAACAACACTGGCTGGAGAACTGTCCCTCAGGTAAAAACCAGAATCCCCTGCTTATGGATTGGACAGTTTGCTGGCAGTTATTTCCTGCCTTTCCCACAGAGCTGGATTGTAAAAAATAGAAGAATCAGCTTCCAGCTTCTCTCAGCTTTCTCCCAAGATACAAGATGCTCTTAAGAATTTTAAGTTCTGTGTAGTGTTGTATCATCACCTGACATAGCCAAGGACTTGCCAACAAGTTGGCAACAACATTCCTTCCTGGCTTTTGGGTTACATCCATCAAATCTCTCTATCCCATTTCCCATTATTCTCTTTCTTCTCTAAAAAGGACTCACTAATGATTCTTGCTTGCCTTATGCCATTTCAAACCCTTTCCTTTAGCAGCTTGTTTTACATCCCAGACATCCTCACCTGTCACATCCCCAACAGAGACCCCCACATCCTGCTCTCAGTCAGCAATATTCCTGACAGCCAATTCCTGCATCTCGCAGATAAATGCTCAGCTTGGTGGTGTGACACCCACTATGTCCCTGTGCAGATCTGCTGCTTAAGTTTCTTGCAGCACCCAGTGTCCACTGCCAGTGCTTCCAGATGTTATATAGAACAATGAGCCAAGGAATTCTCCTTGGTAATTACACTATACTGAAACCTGCAATTACAAGCTCTGCATCCTCGCTGACACCAGGATGTTATTTTTCATGCACCAGAATCTATTTTGCATTCAAGATGAGCACACCACCCCCAAAATGAGCAGCATTGGAGTTTTCACTCTGTCCATCTCTGCCATGGCACATGGCACATGATCCCACCTGGCATAACCTGAGCATGCACATGCCTGTGCTGCTCACAGGGCAACAGTCAGACCTGGGTTTGCTGCACAAACCCCTTGCCCACCAGACAGTATCAGCCAGCTCATCATACAGAAATGCCTGTGGGCAGCTCTTGGTCATGCCCAGCCATCCTGCCACTCATATGGCCTGGCTTTTGTCTAACAGTGAGGCAAGAAATTATTGTGCAAACATCCTTTCTGTATGACAGCAGGAATGATGAACAGAGTTGTTTTCTTGCACTCTTATCATGGGTCTAATGGCAATAAAGGAAGAACCAGCACTGCAGGTGGGGTCTGCAGGGCATGCTGGGTGTGGATCAGAACCCATTTGGGGTTCCCCACATCTGAAGGATACAAGATGATGTACACTATTCTGCCATGTCAGCTCTAGCACATTAATTTTAAATAGCACCCTATACAGCCTGAGTCTCTTTCCTACTTGGATCATAATGGATCAGGACCTCCTCATGCTGAACAGCCCGCATAATAACGAACAGTTTCCCAGGTAATGGCCCTTGTCCTCATTCTGTGAACGTATGCTTAGATGCTGCATATAGGTAAAGCTTTATAAAACAAGGGCCTTGTTAACCTTGTAAAATCATGGCTCAGGCCTGCTACTTTGGCTAAGTAGAAGAGGACTATGGGAAAGTGACTCATCTGAATTGGTGGTAGAAAAACAAGTTATATAACCATTACATGTTCACATCATGGTGTACCGTGGTTAGTTGAATTACATTTGTTATGCTAAATGGACAGCCTAACTGCTTTAAAAGGCCTTTTTTTTTGCAATAAAGGGCTCTCCTTTGCACCTGCCTGGGGACTCTGCGTTGCTCTGCTTCGTACACTTAGCAATAAACACACATGCCCCATAAGGCGTTAAGGAAGAGATCTGTTCTTCCCATGTAAATGTAACAGACATGCCTTACTTGTTAAATAAGCAAATCTGAGATTTCTATCCAAGTTGAACCAATGTTCCTGACTTTGAATACTTCTTTTAGGCTTTTCTAATTCTTCAGCATCTCTTCTGATGCCAACATCAGACCTTCAGCTCGCTCACCTCATGAGTGCAGCAAATACAACCTCTCTCCTTCAGCAGTGACGAACAGGGTCAGTCACACCTGCCAGCTTATCACATAAATTCACAACTTCATATCAAGGTTTTGGGCTTTGATTTCTGGGATGTTGGCTGGAGGGATGATGCTGGGAAGCTGAAAAAATAAAAGGATTAGTGGGGTCCTGGTGGATACCAAGCTAAACATAAACCAACAGCATTCCCTCAAAGCAAAGGTGGCCAACAGCATCCTGGGCCTCAAGAGAAGGACTGTGGCCAGCAGGTCAAGGACAATGACCTGTCTCCTCAGCACAAGTGAGACATGCCAGGAGTGCTGTGTCCAGTCTGGGCTTCCCAATACAAGACAGATATGGACAGAAATGTTAAGTAATGGAGGTGTTTGTCCTAACAGTGAGACTGCAAGAGCTGGGACTGTTTTGTCTGGAGAACAGGCTCAGGGCAGTCTCATTCATGTGTATGTCAGTAACGGGAAAGTGTAAGGAAGACACAAACAGCTGCTGCTCAGTGGCCTCCAATGATGCTGAGAGAAGCAATGGGCACAAATTGAAATGCAAGAAATTTCATTTAAACAGGAGGAAGAAGTTTTGAACTGTAAAAGTTACTATCCACCAGAACATACTGCTGGGAAGGACTACAGAGTCTCTATCCCCAAGATATTTAAACTGGAGCCACTCTGCAGCTCTGGAAGAGCCAAAACTACCAAAGTGAAAGTGGTTGAATAGCTTTGTCCAGCTAAACCAGACAAGCTGTGTTTATGCTTCTTGAAAAAGTGAAACACATAAACACAGAGGAGGGTGCAGCAACAGCCCTGAGAGTAGCACAGTCACGGCAACTTTGTCCAAGTACACAGCTCATACTCACTCTCTCCCTGCACTGCTCAGCAGAATTACATAGCTTTAAGTAAGGTCCATTTTACAGCTTGTTTACCTCCCTCCTCCCAGAGGCTGCAAAGTTTACAAGTGATGACATTACTCTGCCTGGAAAGAAAATTAAATTTATTTAAAAAAAAAACCCAAAACAAACCGAACCCCTTCTACTGAAACAGCCTCATTCCATAGCCCATGTGCCTCAGAGTGGGTCTGGGAAAGTCATCCTCCTCCCTTGACCTCACATACCCTTCACCCATGGCAAGGCTGGGAAGGGGATGGAAAGTGCCAAGTGTTAAGGTGCTGAGAAGCTCTTGATGTTTCTCATCTCTCAAGTGCTGTTGGCCTGCTCCTGCTCAAAGAGGGCCATGGCTAAATGTGAGCGGGATGCAAGTCCTTCCAAGTTACTGAGCACACAGCGGTGGTACAGCTCCTCACTGAGCCGGGGATTGCAGCTTCTCAGTGTGTATTTCTGCACTAACCCCGGCTCCACAGCCCTGAACAGGTGCAGGCCAGAATAGTGGAGGAAGACATCAAATACCTCCATGCTCTCCAGCACCTCATCTCGGTCCAGGATATCGGCTGCAAGCTTGGTACGTGCTGTCATATAGTCAGAATTATAAAAGCAGGCCTCAGCAAAGGAATGTCTGTCAAAATGCCCATCTCTCAGGAAGTCAGCGTTGGAGGATGCTGTCTGCTCACCACGGTATACCAGTGCAGGGTTGAACTCCTGGAAATGCACAGGGAAAAAGACCTGCCAGTTGCTGATGGTATTCATTCGGCAGCGGTTCAGAAACTCCATGTTGATTTCTGTCCAGACGCTGGCCAAGAAAAACAGTGTGTCCACAGGGTGCTTCTTTGAGACTATATCCATGAGCTTCACTTGTGATGGCACCTCTGTTTTAACACTAATCCATGGGATTTTAACTTCTGCATATCGTTTCTCTAGCTCTCCTACCATGGCTTTGACTCCAGCAAAAACATCCACCTGACCAACTCTCTGGGCATCGTAGGGATGGTAGATAAAAAGCAAAGTCAGCAAGGCATTATCATGCGTGTCCAGTGTGTTCATAGCAAACATATCCAGGAAGTTTGCTACAAAATCCAGGTCCTGCACTGTCAAGGGAAGCACCAATTGCACCCTTGTGGCCTCTGTCACATATGGCATGGGAATAATTTCCACCTTACTTAAGGGTCGTACCAAGCTCACTCGCTTGGCCAGAACACGACTGTGACCCTTCTGGGTGGCAGCCTCCAGGAGCAGGTCCAAGGTGTATTCCATGCCCCGCGTGGGGTCGAAGCGCCGGTAGCCGTTCAGCAGCTGCCGTTTGCTGAAGCGGAGCAGGGGCTGATAGAGACGGTTCAGCTGCTCCACAGCTGACTCGATGATTTCACTGACGTCTGCCTTGCTGGCTCCAGAGAGCTCACACTTTGGGGAGCCATCAGGACAGGAGAAGAGGTGCTGTTCCGTGAAGTAGTCCCAGCTGATTACCTCAAAACGAGACTTTGGAAGGAACGGGGCGTTAATGCCCACAGGCCAGGTCACACCTGCCTCACCTGCAGGGGTCAGTGCTGTCAGGTTCCTGATCTGCATCTGTGCAAAGAGAGAAAAGCTGATCGCCACTATGTTCTCAAAGAGGTCTAGGCCAGCTCCTCCCCAGGCCCACCTCACCACCTACAACTGTACATGGGTAGTGTCACACCAGGAGTTTTGGGTAATGTGGCATCAGAAGTGCTGTTTCTGAGACATGGACTATAGCCCGTGTTTGACTGACAGTTGCTCACACACAGATGCAAAGATCTTTCTCCAGTGCGCTGAAAATGAAGAAAATACGTTTGGTCAAGGAGTTTTTGCAGGTAACCCTCACCACATACCTGAAGGTCCTGGATCTCCTGATAAACTCTGTCCAGCTGGATCCTGCTGAACTGTTTGTGCAGCCGGTACATCAGGGTCATGTCAGAAACAGGGTGCACTGCAAGAGCTGCTTGGAACTCCTCTTCTTCCTCCTTCTCTGGTTCAGTATTCTTGGCCAGTTCATAGGTGTGATAATGCTGGCCCTGAAGCAGATAAAACCCAGAAAGACTGGCATGGAACTTGAGTTCACAGAGCAGCTTTTCCTCACCCCAGATACACATTTGCCCCTCTTTCCATAGTTACTGTAGTACCCAGAAAAAAAATTGGGTAAGTTGTCCCTCCCACCCTGCACTGCATTCCCACTTGATTCTCAGTACCAACAGCTCTTTATCCTGCCTTCAAAAACCTGTGAATCAGCCCTGCTAGTAAGGCTGAAAATTAAATCCTGTGTGTGCTCTCTCCCTCAACATCCCAGCTGTGATTCTTGCTCCCCCCCGCCCCCCCAATGCTGCCATAGCACAGAGCCCTTCCTTCCTCTGCAACTCACAGCAGTAGCTCACAAAAAAAGCCACTTGGCTATGCAGTAGAGAAAGAGTAGGATTCTAGGCTTTGTCAGGTTCAGCTAACGCAAAACCTGAGCAAGGAGGTTGTACCTGGAGCTGGGAAACACAAGTGATGCCAAGGAAATCAATGATGCAACGACCCAGCCACTCATCTGGGCGCACACTGAGGATCTCATTGCGACAGCTGTCCAGGTGTGGGTGGAGCTTAAGCAGGAGGCTCCGGGACAGCAGGTAGCCAAAGCCCCCATGGCAGTAACGGGCTTGCTCATCTCCCCCGATGAACTCCTCCGCTCGCCCCAGGTACACATCTTGGTTAATGCTTAGGTGTGTCACCAGAGCCTTGACCTGTTCAGCTTGGGCATAGGTGTCATCCTGCATGATGTAGAACCAGTCATAGTCAGAACCAAAATGTTGATGGATATAGTTCATGGTCTCATACATGAGCCAAATGGGCCTCTCATCGCCGTGGGCCACCAGCACCATGCCATGAGGCACCTTGGCACTGCGCAGCCCGGTGAAATACAGCAGGCGTGGGAAGTGGTGGGCCACTGTCTTGTTCACTGCCACTGCCAACGTGTTCAGTGTGGCCTTGGAGGTCAGCACAGCCACAAACAGTCTCTCATGGAATCCCAATTCTGTCTGGATGTAGCGAGTTCTGTAAAGGAAGTACATACCTACATGACAAACAGCTGGAGGAGAAAAAAAATCAAACGGTAACTTGGTATAAGTCTATAACGGCTGGAATCTACCCAGGGCAAAAACGTCAAGCCTAGTCGTACAGCTTTAAGAGAAGACTCACTGGTGAAAATCCCATTTTCTAAAAATACTTGTTTCCTTCAAGGCAGCTACAATCTCGCATCTATCTCAGCTAGAAAACTGTGCCGGTGCAATTAAAATAGCACAGAGCTAACTACTTGGAGTTTAGTACACGGTGCAGCTTAGCAGGCATGCTCAACAAAAACACAGGAAAGATTGTTGAGGAGTCTCTAGTGCTGGTGGCTGAGGTGTGCTAGGGTACACCAGCTGCACATAGGGCACTGGGTGCTGGGAGATCACTGTAGCCCCAGGCCATGAGCCAGCAATGGGTGGTGGTCTTTGGCCTCACAAATGGCACAAAGCCCTGCAGGACCCAATGAACAATGAGAAGACTCCAGATCAAAAGCCACCACTGCACCAGGAGGCACATAAGGAAACATATGAAAAGAATACACAGAGGCTGTGATGGTACAAAAGTCCAGGGGTCCCTTTATTCAGGGTCCCTCTGCAGAGGCACCACCCTGAGCTGTTATGATGTTGCTGCAAGTGAAATACTTAGAAAAACCAAAGGGACTTTGCTACAGGAAACTTGGGGCCAAGCAAACTTGTCTGGCAGTATGAGCATGGTGCGTGGAAGCAGCTGAGCAAGGCACCTGTTGGGTCACCAGAGCTGTAGCTACAAAGGAGCCTTGGTCCCAGCAGTGACTGTCTAGGGCAGTGCCAGTGTGATGCCCAGAGTGGCTCCTGGACGGTCAGGCAGGAAAATCTGCTTAACACATACACTACAATTAATTGATGAAAATTTTCCTAATGAGTAGACCGGTTAAAACAAGTTTGGAAGAATAATTTGGCATGTTCTATTAAACATGAGTAACAAAACAACCACAGAATCCCAGAATGGTTTGGAGACTTTTAATACCATCTAGTTTCAACATCCTGACACAGGTAGAGACGTCTTCTACTAGACCAGGTTGCTCTGAGCCCTGTCCAGCCCAGCCTTGGACAGTTCGAGGGACGGGGCAGCCACAACTTCTCTGGGGAACCTGTGCCAGTGCTTTGCCACCCTCACAGGAAAGACCTTCTTCCTAATATCTAATCGAAACCTACTGCCCTTCAGTTTGAAGTCATTCCTCCTTGTCCCATCATTCCACGTCCTTGTTAAACGGTCTCTCTCCATCTTTTTTGGCTGCTCCCTTTCTGGTACTGTAAGATTGCAGCTAGGTCACCGTGAAGCTTCTTTTCTCCAGACTGAACAATTCAAATTTTCTCAGCCTTTCCTCCACCCTTCTAATAATCTTGGCGGCCTCCTCTGGATTCACTTCAATGAGCTGATGTCCTTTTTGTGTTGGGGACCCCAGGGCTGGATGCAGCACTGCAGGTGGGATCTCACCTGTGCAGGGCAGAATCACCCTCCTTGCACTGACAAGAAATAGTCTCGTTCTTCTTGGGCAATTTTGCTGCCTTTTTTTCCCTCAGGTTAATTTCTTGAACACACCTCTTGCACCCCTTAAGGTAACAATCTTAGCCGTTGCCTTGATGCACCACGCTCTTACTACACAAGCTATTTTAAACAGCAAATATCACCTCGAACCTGTTCCCTGACATGAAGATTTAGAACTTCCCACGAGAATATTTTGCTTGAAGGAAATCCAGGCCAGAAAAACCACCACTTACCTGAGCACTTTTTTGTAAGGCTTGTTGGGGTCTCTGTAATACGGCACAATCCGGGGCCTGAAGTCCTCGTGACCCGGGACCGGCCTCCCCTCCGCTGCCTCAGGCGGAGCCCCACGGGCGGGCAGCGCGGGCGGGCCCGGTTCTAGACAGCGTTCCTCAGCCGCGCCGTGGCTCCAGGAGGCGCGCAGGAGGCTCAGGCTGCAGCCAAGGGACAGCCCGAGCAGGAGAGGCAGCGCGGGCCGCAGCGCGCTGAGGACCGCGCCCAAGCGCATCGCGGCAGCTACGGCCGGGCCGAACTCACAGGACGGCTGCAGGACATGGCGGCCGCGGGGCGCTAAGACGGCACCGGTCCCGCGGGACGGCGGCCCCGGGGCTCTGTTACCCACAGACCGGTGACAGGACAGACGGCGGGCCGGAGTTCCGGGACGGGGGCGCGAGAAGTGACGGCAGCTTCAGCCCAGCCGCGCTCCGCCGCTGCCACCTCACCTGCCACATCGCCCCGCGCGTTTCCGCTTCCGCTCCACTATCGATGGTGCCTGGCGGCCGCTCTGGCGCGCGCCGCCGGTGCCTCTATGGTACCTGCGGGGGCCGGGCCGGGCCGGGCCGGCGCGCGGCATGCCGGGAAGCCCGGCGGCCTTGCGGACTGCGCTCCCCAGGCCGCGCACCGCCCGGCGCCGGTGACGGTTCGCGCTGCGATTGGCCGGTGCGCCGAGGGGGCGGGGCGCGCGCACGCGGTCGCGGCGGGGCTGTTGCGACAGAAGGAAAGCGCGAGCGGCCGGTGCGGGCGGGCCCGGGGAGCCAAGAGCGGGGAGCAGCGGGGCAGGGCTGGGGTGGGCGGCGCGGTGTGGGCAGCGCAGCAAGCGGGCGGGAACCCTCGGCAGGAGCCGGTGGCACCGTGTGCTCCGGGCCGAGGCGGCCGGCCCACGGGGCCGCCGGGGCGGGGAACAGAGGCGGGGCGACCCGGGCCGGATCGGCGCGGCCTAACGGCGCCTGTCGCCCCCTCTGGCATAGCTCCCACCCGCGCCATGCCCTCCGACCTGGCCAAGAAGAAGGCGGCCAAGAAGAAGGAGGCGGCTAAGGCCCGGCAGCGGCCGCGCCGGGTCCCGGACGAGAATGGTGATGCCGGGACGGAGCCGCAGGAAGTCCGGCCCCCGGAGGCTAACGGGACAGTGCTCCCAGGTGAGAGAGTGGCCGGTCCTGTGTCTGCCCCGTGCCGTGTCCCAGGGCAGGGCGCCTGGCCGGAGCCGTTCCCGGCCGGACCGTGTACGCTCCGCTGTGTCCCCGGTGGACGAACCGCGACATTGATCTCATGAAACACCTCGGACATGGGTTGCGCGGAACCGGTCGGCTGCAGTAGCTGCCCTGCTGCTCCTGAGGCAGCAGGACACCCGCGGGCCCTGGGGGCTCCGCATGGGCTGTGTATATGAGGGATGCCCGTGGCCCTCACTTGAGGCATGATGGTCTGAAGATGGAGGGGACTGATGGTGCTCTCAGACAGTCACTTTCTCTGTCTTCTGCTACTTGATGCCCGGATCTGTTTGGGGTTTTTTTGGGTTTTCGTTGAATGTGGCGTTTTCCTTCCTGCTGCAGAAACCACTGAATTAATTCTCTTTTTACTGCTATTTGCTCTGAGTCTTTGCTCACCTGTTTCTCTGAGACGTATCTGGTTTGCAGAAACTAAGAACCTGCCCTCTAAAAGAGGTTTCGTGTTAAAGAGAGAGGCTTTGCCACAGGGAGCTATTGGTGTTAAAGGAAATAGGGCAGGTAGACCCTTACAGAGGGAGAGTTTATTTTTGGGCCTTCCTTTAGCTCACCTGGAAGCCCGCAAGGTTCTTCAGGCTCAACTCGCGGTGCGCTGTGCCAAGAGGCACTCGGTGTGTGGCACGGAGCCCCGGAGGGCGGAAGGGCCGCTCCTGACCGTGGGTGTCCGGCGCGGTTGTGAGCGCCGGGGCGGGCGGGGGCTCCGGGAGGCCTCGGTGCGCTCCGCGCCGCCGGCGCGCGCGGGGGCCGCCGCGGCGGGGGCAGCCCGGCCCGAGCGGCCAATCGCCGGCTTCCGCCGGGGTTCATTTGCATACCGCCTCCCTATTGGTGCAGCCCGGGGCGGCGGGCGGAGCGGCGGCGGCCGGGCTGGGGTCCGGGTGGGCCTCGGGAAAAGGCTCTGCTTCCCCCCGGGAGCGGGCCGGCACCGAGCGGGCTCCTCGGGGAACGGGCACGGCCCCGGCCCTGCCCGAGCTCGGGAGCCTTGGGCAGCGCTCTCGGGCACAGGGTGGGATGGTTGGAGTGTCAGTGCAGGGCGAGACTTGGACTCGATGATCCTTGTGGGTCCCTTCCTGCTCAGGAGATCATGGGATTCTGTGTGGGTCGATACCGGTATATTTCTTACTGAGCTATTTGTGCATTGGGGTAACATTCCCTTCCCCATGTTTGCTCACCTGCTTCATTCTTTGTTGTCACTGCTCTATGGCATTGCCCAAAAGGGGTCCTGTATCAGTGCTAGAGACGTTTTTTGCTCCTCAGCTAAGGCACATTTGCCATGGTGTTGAGCGATTTTGCCAAAAGTGCTGGATGCAGACAACCAGGGTGTCATTCTACACTGGCACAATCTAAAATCAGGTCTGCCTGCCAAGATCCCTAGTGCTATTGGCTACTTCAAAGGGCAGCATCTCCTACTGAGGAGTGAAGTTGGCCAGTGACAGAAGATCAGCATGACAGGAAGGATGGTGATGGCACAGGCCCTGGCACAGGCGGCCCAGAGAAGCTGTGGCTGCCCCATTCCTAGAAGTGTCCAAGGCCAAGTTGGACAGGGCTTGGAGCAACCTGCTCTAGTGGAAGGTGTTCCTGCCCATGGCAGCAGGTTTGGCATTAAATGCTCTAGAAGATGTAATCCAAACTGTTCTAGGATTCTGTGATGCTATGATTTGCTTGTACTGTAGGAGGAAGGGAGGGCGGGAACGTGCAGATGGACATCGTAGCTTCCCAGAAAATTAGTAGGGACTGTTTCAATGCTGCTGCTGCCTCTCTGTTCTCAGCTTTCCCTTTGTCTATTTTCTAATCAGTTTTCTCGCCAAGCCTTTTCTTAAGCTTACAAGTAATACTTTGTACGCTTTATTGCTAGTCTAGTCCATCCTGCAGGAGGGGTTAGTCCCATCGCATTCTGAATACAGCTCACTGTTCTGCCTGCTCACTTAGTTCTGATGGTCCTGTTTTATTTAGATGACACTTAGATATTTAGCTGGTGGAAGTTCTGTCTAGACCATATATATCCTCCTGCTAAGCTGAAAAGCTGAGTGTCATTGCATCTGAGTCTCGTCAACTCTTCCATAGAAGTGGGAGTTGTTTTTATGGTCCTGGGCCTTTTGGTATGGAGGCTTATGACTTCACTTGTTTGTAAATCAGTAACACTTCTGGTTTTCTCCACATAGAGGTGGATGCTCTTACAAAGGAGCTGGAGGACTTTGAGTTAAAGAAAGCTGCTGCCCGAGCCGTGACAGGAGTGCTGGCCTCCCACCCCAACAGCACTGACGTGCATATTATCAACCTCTCACTGACCTTTCATGGCCAGGAGCTGCTGAGTGACACCAAACTGGAGCTGAACTCTGGGAGACGCTATGGCCTGATTGGACTCAATGGAATTGGTAAGCTGAGGGGAAGCAACATGGCTCCGTGGAGCTTGGTAAAGATGTCATGCTGCTGAAAAGCTGGGCAGGTGCAGGTGGGAAGTGCTGGAAACCAGAAGGAGGACTTTAGACAGTCACGGCTGGGACCCAGCAGTTTCTGTTCTCCCATATCTCCACCCAGGAAGGGGAGTTATTAGGATTGCTGATAGAAGTCTGAGATCGCATTCTAGGTCTTGACTGTGCTTTTGATCTTGTTTCTGTGGAGAGTTGGGTGAGATGTCTGGGATCTGTTAATCTGCCTGGTTGCTGTTTGCCTGATTAGCTTAGTAGAGCCAGTATCCAAATGCTGATGGTGTTGGTAGAAGATCTTGTACTGTATGAAGGAGCAGAGGATGTGTGGTTTGGCCTGACTAGGAAAACAACTGTACAGTTTCTGGAGAAAGTGATGCCACATTGACAGATGGAGAATATGGGTGTGATGGGAGAGGTGCTAGCAAGAACGACCATCTGGTGTAAGTTTCAGAAAACCCAGGTTGTTTACGGAATAGTGCATTACTTTCCTCTGCGTTAGAAGTTTTCGGAATCTGGGATCCTGATATCAGCTGTTGAACCTGGTTAGACAGCAGAAAGTACAACAAAGTTCCCCAAATCTTGGCAAGGGCTAAAGTGCAGTGGTTTCCGAATAAAGCTTCTTCATTTCTCAGTCCTGTCCTTGGGGTGGTGAGCCTTGGCTAGGAGGGCAACTGTAGCGAGGCAGTGGGCTCTGGTGTGCCTCCAGTTCTTCTGATCTCTAGGGAAAAAAAAATCCCCAGGATTTTCTGAGGTTGGAAAAGGAAGGAATCACAGTGGGATCTGAGTGTGTATCTCATCTGTTTCATTGTGATGTAGTCTCTCACTGAATCCAGCAATTAATTGTGATTATCTGCACACAGGGAAATCCATGCTTTTGTCAGCTATTGGGAAGCGAGAAGTGCCCATCCCAGAGCACATTGACATCTATCACCTCACCCGAGAGATGCCTCCCAGTGACAAGACCCCTCTGCAGTGTGTGATGGAGGTGGATACAGAGAGGGCCATGCTGGAGAGAGAAGCAGAACGTTTAGCTCATGAAGATGGTAAAGCTTCTCGGCGTCCCAAGGGACGTTTCCTCCATTTCCTTCCCTATCAAAGAAAATTTGGGTTCCTTGGGGAAATTTTCACATGTTGTGGTACCTGTTTCGCCCAGCTGCCCTGTACTAATGGGTGCAGATGACACTTCTTTGGAGGAGTTAGTCCTTGTGGCATCTTAAGAAGTGTCTCAGGCTTGGATATGGAGGGGGCTAAACAAGGGTGAAGTGGAGGGACTATGAGGTTTCCCAGCTGTGCAGCAGTGCAGCTGAGAGCCCTTTGTAGGCAAAGATGCTGACTGGCAGGCTCTCTTTCAGCGGAATGTGAGAAGCTCTTGGAGTTATATGAACGCCTGGAGGAGCTGGATGCTGATAAGGCAGAAGCACGGGCCTCACGTATCCTTCATGGCTTGGGGTTCACACCAGCCATGCAGAGGAAGAAGCTGAAGGACTTTAGTGGTGGCTGGCGAATGAGGGTGGCTCTTGCCAGGTGAGTGTAATAGTGCCAGCTGCTGCCTGTGAGAATGCGTGCCTGCTCGTGACTGCAGAGCCACAGACAGTTCTGAGAACTCAGAGCAGAGTTGAGAGGCTTTGGGTTACCTACACTTAGCCTATGCTGTCATCTCCCCTCTCCCTGCAGAGCGCTCTTCATTCGGCCTTTCATGCTGCTGCTCGATGAGCCCACAAACCACCTTGACCTGGATGCCTGTGTGTGGTTGGAGGAAGAGCTGAAAACGTAAGCATGGAGGAGTTTGCTGCTTCTGTGGGTTGTGCTTTTCTGCTTGTCAGCATGTGAGCATGAACATCTTGTCAGCACGTAAGCAAGTTCTGCAGGAGTAACTGTATAGTTCTTGGGGGTGCGTAACTGTATAGTTTTTGCAGTACCAGTGACACCGTCTGCTTGATGCAAGGGTAAAGAATTCAATTCAGTTCCCTGTCTCCCTGTCACTGAAGAAATGAGAAATGCTGGTTTGTACTGCCAGGTTAAAGGTGCTTCCTTGAAAGCCGGGAGCAGGCCTTGGCAGCTTGTGTACCAGCATTGTGTACTGTACCAGTAGTGTGGGGTTTCCAGACCTGGCTCCCAGCTCATCTTCCTGCCCACCATTTTTCTGTTTCCACAGAATTGTAGTATCTGAGTGTGTTGGTTTCATCTTTTGCTAGTGTGTGAGGTGGCTGCTTTTCATAACAAAAGTAAAATGTTAAGGTGTAAGGCAAAAAGCTTAGGAACAGTTAGGGAGCTCAGGTTATGGGGTGTGTATTAAAAGAACTGTATTGTGAAAAGGGCTTTGCATTTGCAGAGGTTTTTTCCATCAGCTCTATCAGTTGAACCTTTTGCATCCTCACTTTAGAAGTGAGGTGCTTTAGAAAAGAACTTTGAACCTCTTTTGGGCAGGCTTTAACCCCTTGTTGTACGGATTTGGACCAGATCCAGATGCAGTGTGCATAACAGATGGGAGTCTGTACTGAGGGGAAAGTAAGCAGCAAAGGTTGAAACCTCTTGGAAATGTGATGTCAGTGGAGTCAGCTGCATCAGTGACACAAGTCACTTGCCACATAGGCAGCTAGCTCTGGGCTTTTTGCGATAACAGGCAAAGACTATGTAATGGTGCAGGGTGTTTTACTACAGTGAAAACTGTTGGCAGGATTTACTCACTGCAGTTGGTTGTAGCTGCTTTACTGCCGATTTCCCAGAGCATGCATATAAAGCCTTTGTCACCATCTGGGCCAACGAATAGAATTTCTTTTCCTAATTTTGTCTCTAATAACTTACCTGGTGCCCCAGGTTCAAGCGGATCCTTGTGCTGATATCCCACTCGCAGGACTTCCTGAATGGCGTCTGCACCAACATCATCCACATGCACAACCGCAAACTTAAGTACTACACGGTGAGTAAACAGAGCCTCGTGTAACCAGCAGAAACAGGGGCTGTTCTCTGGGCACAGCTGATGTTCCATGCTTTCTTTCCAGGGAAATTATGATCAGTATGTAAAGACTCGCTTAGAACTAGAAGAAAATCAAATGAAGCGGTTCCATTGGGAGCAAGATCAGATTGCTCATATGAAGGTACCTGCCTAGCTGCATGAGCACCCTCCTACCCTTTTAGTGGGCATTTCTTCCCCTCGTCAACCTTATCACTGTGGCTTTTGGCTAACTCTTTTTTTGCAGAATTACATTGCGCGATTTGGCCATGGTAGTGCAAAGCTGGCCAGGCAAGCTCAGAGCAAGGAGAAGACCCTTCAAAAAATGATGGCTTCTGGCTTGACAGAGAGAGTTGTGAATGATAAGGTAGGATCAGACATGGGATTGCATCTAGAGATCTGTATTTTAAACATGGACTACAGAAGTAGAAGGGTCTTCAGCAGACAGCCGGAATGGCTGACAGAGCTGGTAGCAAGAACAAGATACCCTTCCTGATGCCAAGGATCCCTGTACTCAGCATGGAGTAATGCTGAACAATGAGAAAAGGAGGAGGAATTTTCTAGGGGAGGGAAGTGGAGTTGTCATATCAATAAGGCTGTTTTGCAGATACCGAAATCAGAAAGGAATACCTAGGACTCATAGGAGATGAGAGAGGATACTCAGAACAGCTTTTACTTGTGCAAAGAGTACAAACCTATATTTATTTCAAAGGGAAAGAAACAGGGATTCATTAGCCAGCAGATGAGCTTGCAAGCAGCTCATCAGAATAAATTTGAGTTGCAAGAAGGGCTTATAGAAAGTCACAGTCTGGTGCCTTGGTCTACAGCTGATGTTGGTAGTGAGGCATGGTTATACTGGAATGACTGGGCTGTCCCATGTTCCGGGGTGTCTCACAGGTGGATGTTCTTTGTTAACAGACTTTATCATTCTACTTTCCACCCTGTGGGAAAATTCCGCCTCCTGTCATCATGGTGCAGAATGTTAGCTTCAGATACACCAAGGATGGGGTGAGTATGGGATATAGAGATCACTTGTATTCCTGCCTTGTTTGGGAGTGGGAGCCTTTTGGCAGAGCTTCCTGAGGGGGCTGTAGTGTATGACTAACAGAGCAAAGTCCTTGGCAGTGCTAATGCTGGGCCTGCTGGGGACAGAGCATTACATGTGCAGCAGGGGGGTTCCGGAGGGTACTGAAAAGGCGTAATGTTTCATGGTTTTTGTGGTTTGCAGCCATGGATTTATAATAACCTGGAGTTTGGGATTGACCTCGATACTCGTGTAGCTCTTGTTGGACCCAATGGAGCTGGAAAATCAACACTGCTGAAACTGCTCACAGGAGAGGTTTGCTCCATACATTGTCTATCCTGCTCTGGGCCTTTACTTTTGGGATAGTCTTCAGTAAAGTGCACTTGTTTGCCAGAACATCCTGGTCAGGCCATAGAAGTCCTGTGGTCTTATTAAAACATAGGGTTTTTCTCTTATATTACCTGTTCAGATTGCCTCCCCTGTGCCAGACTGGAGATGGCTGGATTCTGTATTTCTGGCATACTGCAAGAGGAGAGATTTCCTGGTGAAATGATTTTATCTTCCCCTTCTAGCTGCTGCCCACAGATGGGATGATTCGCAAGCACTCGCATGTGAAGATCGGTAGATACCACCAGGTACTCCCTACAGCAGCCCCCAGGGAAAGAGAATGCTTAGGAAAAAGCTGTCAGGAATGAGGAACCCTGCCCCTCTAGTTCTGCTTCTGAGGCCTGTCTCACTGCTGCCATTCTGTGTCTGGAGATAGGGGAAGGAACCATTCCATGGAATGGTCTCCAGCTCATGTTCTTACCCTGCAAAGAGGCTGGCTGTGGTCCTTCCTGCTCTGTCTCCCACCTGCTATGGCAGAGCTGGTTGCCTTGTGTTTGGTGGTGGACAAGCCTCCTATTCTGAAGCAGCATTCCTGTTCCTGAAGTGGAAATTATTGCCTAATGGTTGGGCACAGAGGCTGTCCTGTGGGTGGGATTATTGGCTCGTGTTCTGCTGCTCACCTGGTACCAGAGGGGGTGCACGGGGAGTAGAGCTTAGGGCCATGAAGTAGTTGGCGTGCACAGCCTGAAGCTGACTTTTCTTCTCTGTCAGCACTTGCAAGAGCAGTTGGATTTAGACCTCTCACCCCTGGAGTACATGCTGAAATGCTACCCAGAGATCAAGGAGAAGGAGGAGATGAGGAAAATAATTGGCAGATATGGTCTTACAGGGAAGCAGCAGGTGAGTATGAGCTGTTGAGGTTTGCTTTTTGTTCATGAGGGGAGTATAGGTTCTGTGTTTTCTGTTACTCTACTGACAGCTGACAGTGTGATACAGTATGCAGCGTGGCACACCACCACATCAAAATGCTTTTTCCATCTCTGCCTTTGAAATTGGAGAAAAAAAATAACTCACAGCTCATGAGAACTTTCTTTGGAGCACAGCAATGTGTGGGTTGGAAGGGGTGACCCCCTCAGACTCTGGGTGAAAAGAAAGCAAGTTCTGGTATAGTGCTAGACCTGAGCTTTTAATTATAAGTTGAACTATTTTGCTTCTCTCTTATTTCCGGGATGAATACCAGGCAGAAGTGCTAGAAGATTCTGAGCTGTTTCAGACTTGGTTCAGACAAGAGAGTGGGCTCACCTATGATGCTCTAAGCTCAAGCATGACGTGCTCCTGTATATGACACATCCTGTGTGTGACAGTTGTCCACATCACTGCAGTTTAGTGTTGATTTTTACATTGGTTTTGCCCATTTGCCACTGCAGAAGTTGACAGTAGTTTGAGTGTTGTGTCAGTGAATACCATGCAGACCAATTAACTGTTCTTACACATCTTTGGCACAAGCTGGGCCTTGTACAGTCCTTCAGAGGCCCCAAGAATTCCCATCTTCCTGGGGTGGGAGAAGATTAGTGTAGGTGACTGAACACTTGTCTTGTGTCATGGAGCTGCTGGGAGCCCACAGTGAGACCCAAGTGGTTTGGGTCAGGGTGGCAGGCTGTCAGGTCACTGCAGAGCTGCAAGCCATGTGTGTGTTGGGCAGGTGAGCCCCATCAGGAACCTCTCTGATGGGCAGAAGTGCCGTGTGTGCTTTGNATGAACCCACCAACCACCTGGACATAGAAACCATAGATGCACTGGCAGATGCTATCAATGAGTTTGAAGGAGGAATGATGCTTGTCAGCCATGACTTCAGACTCATCCAACAGGTAAGGACAGTTGTGAGTTTTGTCAGAGCACCTTTCTAACATTTTAGTAATTAAAACGAAGTGTTTTCAACTGACTCACTCATCCCAAAAAGAGGGGTGAGTGAAAAAAGAATTGCAATTCCCTTATTGTGTTCATGTTAAACCATTATTGAGCTAACCCAGGAAAACATTAGGTGCTTAAATAAAAACCACCACAAATGTCAAGTGCTGATCTATCAGCTATAGCTTTGGCTGCAAGTTCAGGTATGATTTTATTTTTCACTGTGATAGATACAAGTAGTTCAGGTTAAGAACTGCTTTTGTTTCAGTTACCAATTTAGCAAGAAAAGCTTTTCATCTTAGTCCATGAACAAAATCAGAAATACAGAGGGGCCTAGGATTTTCAGTTCTAAAGTCTTGTATAAATTATGTGGAAAACACCAGGGAAGATGTTTCCCTGTAGATATTTTTCTTTGGTAGTCTAAACTATCTAACTAACTAGCTAACTTTGGTAGTGATAGTTATCAAACTTTTCTTCCCAGACTTCAGAGAGTAGTTTTTAGTTAACTTTATAATTTTGGTAAGATTATAAAATTTTGTACTGCAAACCTCTCTCCTCCTCCCCCTCTGCCTTCTCTTCCTCCTCGGGTGTTTGTTCTCAGGTCGCACAGGAGATCTGGGTCTGCGAGAAGCAGACAATCACCAAGTGGCAAGGGGACATCCTTGCCTACAAGGAGCATCTCAAGTCGAAGCTGGTGGATGAGGACCCGCAGCTCACCAAACGGACCCACAACGTGTGAGCTGAGGAGCCTCCAGCCCGTGTTCCCTGGGGCTGGCTCGTCTGCCCGCCGGCCGGAGAGGAGCAGAACTGCTGCTCCCTCTGGCTGTGTTCTAGGATTGCTGCAATACTGCTTCCCCTCGACTTGCCTTGCGCCTCTATGTCTGGACAGAGCTGTTCTCTCCTGATCTGGCTACATTTGGGCAACTGTTTCCTTATTTAGACAATGTCCCATCTGAGCCAGGCCTTGGAATCTGTTGGCTTGGGGTCACAACAGTGGCCATCAAGGTGTCCAAGCTGCAGTGACACACAAGTGGAGACCCCAGCCCAGCTTCTTCTGCCTTTTCCTTCCCAATTTCTGCTTCAGTTTAGATACTTCACTTCAAACTCCTCTGGCCTTGGTTTGTTTTTAACTATTATTTAAGAGTGTAATTAACAGATCTGCCTGAGAATCCATCAGTCAATAAAGAGAGAAAAACAATTTTCTTGTCTTGTTTTGTGAGCCATGGTAGTTGGGGTGTGCTGGGGTGAGTCAGCAAGTGCTGAGCTTTGAGTGAGATTGGCCCTTCCTACTAAATGTTCAGTTCCTCAGTAAAACCAAAGCTGTGGCCCGAACTTGAGAGATGTGAAGTGGTGTGTACCAAGCTGTGGAGACACTGAGCAGGGTCCTCACACCTGGGGCACCTCTGCTCAGCCAGACTGAACACTGCATTTCCAGTGAGTCACACAACAAGCCACAAATGCTTCTGTTGTAGACAGTGACAGACACAACTTGAAAGTTCTAGAGATCAATGTTACAGACAGAACACAGATCTATGGAACACCAGCATATGTTCTCACCAACACAGTGGCTCAGGTGTGGTGTTTTGCTTCACCTTGAATTGTCTAATGATGAGACTCAATAATGTAGGAATTTTGGACCATGAATTAGTTTCCTTGTTCCTTGCAGGTTTGACTAGAGACTAATCAACTGTAGTTTAACTTTTATTTTTGGAAAAGCTGGTGTTCAAACCTCACCCTAAGTCACAGAAGCTTGAATAAAACACATGTTTAATTTATTATTAAAACAAAGGGTACTAAAGAGAAAGGTAGGTAGCAAGTCAAACCTAATAGGTTTTTTTTATCATGAGTCTTTGTTTTAATTACTTCTGACACAAGAGAGGGGCAGCACTGGTCGCAGGAAAGGTTCATGTAGCCCAGCAACCCGTCCAGCAGCACAAGTTGCTGGGTGAATGGAAGGACAGGACAAAGGAGTTGTGCTCCCATGCAGTGAATTCTTTGGTGTCAACTAATGGGCTTTAACTTTTTGAGTAGAGTATTTCCTTATTTCTCTTTCCTAAAGGGCCCATCCAAGTTGTGGCTGCTGCTGTGGAAGCACTAAGTGTCATCCATAGGACAAATGTCACAACACAAGCTGCTTCCAGTAGATCAAATAGGACCTTCAGGTTTTTCACTGGTTCTAGCAATGATCTGAGAGGAGAAAAATAATATGTCTTCTGGGAAAATAATGCCAATTCGTATAAGTGCTCCCAAGTTAGTTCTGCAGAAAGGTCTAGATGGCAGTAAATGTCACTTGGATGAATACCTCACAGTGGAGAACTTGGAAGTTATCAGGTAGAGCGAGGGAGTGAAAACTCACAGGGAATTGATTACTCAAAAGACTGATGGTCACAAGTTAAACAATAATAGATTAATGCACGTCTGCTCTGCTCTCTAGGTTGCAGGAAGTGTTGGTGAGTTGGAAAAAGCTGTGAAATAGCTCTGAGAATGGTGAGGTCTAGGAGTCCTGACTGAAGCTAGACCTATTTGTCCTGTGCTTCTTACCAAAGATTTGGTAACAATTAGTTTCACTACATTTCAGATCTGGGGTAATAAATGCAAAACAAAATCTTACACTGAGTTCCTTGGGAATGTAAATGCTGTGACCAGCCTGGGGACGCTGAGAGGATGGCCAGCATGATGGGCAGTAGTTGGAGCTTTGTAGCTCATGGAGCCAAGGAGAGCTCTGTTACCTCTGCTGCTGCAAAGAGAGAGGGACTTCTCCAATGCAGACGCATCTCCGATGTCTCTACAAGGACCACAGATACACGTTTAAAGCAAAAGCAGCTGTAGCTGCACTAGGTGTCACAGTAGGCCAAGACTTGTAAAATGGAATCTATAACATGCTTTATCAGCCTTGATCTAACCTCGATTTGTTCTGTGGTGACCGTTTGTTGGCTGTGCAGAAGCAGCTGTGGCAGACATATCCTGGAACACTGATCTCAGAGACAGCCACAAGCTGGGGCAGTGCCACTGCAAGCGGTCTCAGCTTAGAATTTTCTGGTTTTGCAGAAAAGCAAAATTATCAATAAATTACAAGAATTGCTCCTTAGTTGCTAGGACGGTCATTTCTGTAAAAGAAGTGACCCATCACCTGCACAGTCACGCTTGCCTGTTATCCAAAAGAAAGGCTGGCTCTAACAGCCACAGCCAGAAGTGGCAGGTGCAGGCATCTGGGATTCCGTTGTGTGTGTGCTGCAAGTAGATCCATACACCACAAAACCAGCAGCAGGATGAGTCGGGCCCAGCACACAGACAGCAGCATGTACAGCCTCTAGCACATGCAGGCCAGGGAAGCAGGTGGTAACTCTCCAAACCTGAGAGTTCAAAGCTGAGTGTACTGCTCAATGGATGAGCTTCCATCCTTGGTGTGTAAAGGCTCCTTGTGCCTAATGCTGAGTGACCAGTTGTTGCTCTTCCACCAATGGCCTCCCTTCCAACTTATTTATCTGTTTGTTTGTTTGNNNTTGTTTGTTTGTTTGTTTGTTTAAGAAAAGACAGTTGTGTGTTTATCACTGTGTAATGTTGTGCATCACAAACAGGGTGGCAGCTGGGGAGGGATGCAACAGCTCCCAGCTCCTTCAGCACAAGAGTCCCTCCAAGGTAACACAGCTCCCATTAGAAGAAGGGTGGTGGAATGTCCCTCAGGGCTGGGAGCTCTGAACTGTTCCCTGACAATGCACAGCTCCTTACAAAGCACAAGTGGTGATGCCTCCTGCTCCTCACTCCCAATATTAGTCACCCCTGCTTCAAGAGGATCCCACTACCACATATCTTCACAAGACCATTCTCCTTCACAAATGCACAAACATGACCATTCCAGCCTGATCACTAATCTTTCGGTTTCTGGGAGCAAGAACCTCGCTGTGGCACTGATGCCCCTAGTCACTGTGACAGTTATTTGCAGTAGGGGAGGGTGATCAGGTGTCTCTCCATGAGCACAGGCTGAGAATAAAACAATTCAGTGTTGGCTGCACAAGCAGTAGCAGAATCACTGACTGATGAGTAGGTCTCCCAAGGTCACTCTTTGGAAGATGTGATTTGCTCAGGATGTCCCAGTATGATGTGTGTACCTGAGCAGGAGACTCCACATGGCAACACAGAGACCCTGGTGTGTTCCCCCACCAAACAAGTATACTGGCATCCCCCTTTTATGAAATTATGGCAGTGGTACTCACTGAAAGGCTTCCTTTTCTCTCCAAAGCACAGAAAACTCTGTTCTATTCACATCTCTACTGTGTTGCTGCACGTTTTTCCTGGCTAAGCCTAAATCCTGTGTCACATTTACCCTCATTAGTGTAATCACTGGTTTCCAAGACAGATCAAATCCACACTTGGGGTGTCAGCCCTCCACTGCCCCGCCCTGTTGTGTGCAGCAGGTGAGATCCCAAGAGCAAGCTAGGTAGCAGGGGAAATTTGGCTGGTAGGGTGCTGTTGGTGGTACAGTGCTGTTGTTTCATCTCTGGACCAATGCTTCCTGCAGTTACTGGGTTTTTCCCTGATGGCCTTACCTGTTCCAGAGCACAGATGTGATTCCATTTGATTCTGGAGTACCTTGAGTACTCAGATTCACAGCCTTGCACCAATGCGAGATCCCTCCTTTCACCAAACCCCTTTTGGACCTGGGAATTACTTTTTTCTGGTAATTCTGTCCCCTGTAAATCAGATACTTCTGCTCTTACCCCTCTTTGCCCAGGTTACACTCAAACTTCTCAGCTCTCAAAGTTTAGTTGGATCTGTCACTTTCAAGCCCCTCTCAGGCCAGCTGCTTTTCGTTTAGTGCAAAGTGGAATCATCAGCCACAGGTGTGTAATTGTCGGGCTCCTTGGGGGCTGCAGCTGAGGCAGGTTAGGTTCTGATGCCTATATAACCAGTGCTGGCTGTAACAATAGCTGCTGGTGCTAAATAACCAGTTTCACAGCACTTGTTGGTTGCTTTGTCAGAGGTTAAGATGAGCTCAGAACTTCTGAAGAAACGTGATCGTGCTGCTGCTTCTGGGGAAAAAAGATCTAAGAAGAAGCCTAAGAGAAAGGAAGCCTTTTCAGTCTACATTTATAAAGTGCTGAAGCAGGTGAGTAAATGTTTCTTTTTTGCTAGAAACTGTTTTGTACATGAAGTAGCTTCTGCCTGTTGTATGTTAACACCATAAAGAGTAAGGAAGAAAAATCTGGTTTTCTAAAGAGATGGGGGAAAGAAAAAAAAAGGTGTAAGTGCAGGTACAGGAGAGCTCCAGCTGAAGCTCAGAAGTTGAGGGGGGTGGATTCTAGGGGTAGTAGAGATGGATCTAGAGCAGAAAGTGTTTCCTAAAGGGAATGAGCTCTGGTGCTTATCTCTGCCTGAAGAAGTAATTTCATGGAGGTCAGTACAGTAGAAACAGCTGCTTCTAGCCCTTTGAGTAGGTATCTGGTGACTTTTGATGGAGGGAGGAATGCATTTTTGGAAGTGGCTATGAGTTTTCTAGGGGATAGTTGTCAGGTTGTCAGTATTAGCCTGTAGGTAGGACTTGGAGACTGGAGTATTTCCACCCCTCACAGCCATGTTTTCCATGGGGATTGTGAGGAGGCTTCTGCCAGTGCAATCCCAAAGTTCCTGTAGCATTTTGGGAGCCTATCCTGAGTTTAAAATGGCCCATGATTTGAAACCCTTAGGGTGGCAGCTACAGGTGCTTTTGGAGTTAAAGTGCCCTGTCTGGGATGGGGAATGGGGCTCCACTCCTTCCAGGGTGATGGTTTGAGGTTGAGATGGTGTTTGGTTACCATCTGGCAGGTGCACCCCNCCATGAGCATCATGAACTCCTTTGTCAACGACATGTTTGAGCGCCTGGCCTCGGAGGCCTCACACCTGGCCCAGTACAGCCGCCGTGCCACCATCACCAGCCGGGAGGTGCAGACGGCCACCAGGCTCCTGCTGCCCGGAGAGCTGGCCAAGCACGCCGTCTCTGAGGGCACCAAGGCTGTCGCCAAGTACACCAGCAGCAAGTGACCAACTGGGCCCAGTGAAACCAGCCCAGGCCTGGCTTCTTCTCCTACAGAAATTGGTGTTTGGTCTTCTTCAACTGAAAAAGTAAAACCTCCTGTTGCCTGCTTGCAAATAAAAAAATGCATAGAAACACAGATCGTGTCTTTAATCTTTGCATCACAAATTGTGAGGCAGTTTAAACTGTGGCCAAGGGGATTGTTTGGTAGGGCTGGAAGAAAGGCTGCTGTTTGAGAACAGCCACATGCAACTAGGAGCAGGGACCACAGGGTGTGCCTGGGGAAAGCTGGGCTCATTATGGGAAGTATAGTGGGTTCTCTGCAGTTCTCCAAACTCCTTACTATAGCTTTCAGATTCTTGACTGCTAAAAACTTCAGCTGCCTTTGACTTTCCCACTCTTCTTCAACTGCATCCTAACTGTGGTGGGTCTTTCTGCCTAAATTATCAGTTTATACTGGTCAGAGTAAATGCTAAATCTCCCTGGGTCAATAGGATGAAGTTACCACTGGGTGCTAGCACTGTTAGCTTTTCTAACGTTTATAAACTATTTCCAAAGCTGTTATTTGTTTGGTTGGATGTGTTTTTTTCTGGTGGGCTGTGGAAATGAGAGTTTTTCCTTGTTAGCTGTTTTTGTGTTTTGTTTTTGTCCTTGTTGTTGTTTCTGGTTTTATCTTTTCTTCTGGTGAAAGCTTTTTCTTTTCAGCAGAACTGAAGCAAAATGAGATTCACTGACAGAAAAAACAAACTGTTTTCTTTTAGACATGAGGCCATCCTCTCTACTTGCTTCCAGTGTCTTTAAAGAGAGCTTTATCTTGAAAGACTCTAAACTGGGCTACAACTGGGTGTCCTGTGTTCTGCCTTGGACCAACATATTAATGACTGGCCCCCACTGCCTTTCCTTGTATCCCCAGGTACTTCTTACAGGAGGGATCCAGGGCCCTGAAGGGAGCATGAGCATGTTCTGCCTGTCCATGTGGAGCCTGGGCGACCCGCAGGGCTGAGTGTTGTGTCCAGAGCAGTGACCCTGTGGTGGATGGCTTGGCTGCTCTGTAAGCACAGCACCTTCCTGGGATGTGTGGGGCTTTCCTGGATTCCTGCACAGAGGTGTTGCCTCCGGGTCTGTGGTGGAGTGAAGAAAAAATGTGGTCCATGTTCTGGATGGAGATCATAGAAGAGTTTTGGTTGAAAGGGTCATTAAAGCCCATCCAGGTCCCCCTCCCTGCCACGAGCAGGGGCACCTTCCACTAGACCAGGTTGTTCCAAGCCCTGTCCAACCTGGCCTTGAATGCTTGGGCATCCACAACTTCTCTGGACAACCTGTTCCAGTGCCTTTGGCCAGCTTCACATTGGGGCTGGATGGCTGGTTCTAACATCTTACCTTCACAGCCAGTATCAGGCTAGGAGTACCAGAAGGAACCAGAGCCATGTTAAGTTCCATGGTGACAGTAAATGGGACAATCCTGGATTTCACCAGCCTGGGAGGTGCTGCTGAGTCTCATGAGCTATGGAGCTGTGACAGATGCTGATCTCTGATGAGGGTCAGCCTAGCTCAGTAGCGTGGGACAGACAAGATGTATGTGATGCTTCTAGGGATAGTACAAGAGGCAGCAGCACTGAGCATCTCACCTTCAGCTCCATCCTGCTGCTACAAAGTGGGACTGGGTGGGGGAGGGAGCAAAGGGGCTGGACTGGGTGCTCTGTTTCCTTTTGACTTAGGACAGCACTGAAGAGTGACCTCTTCGTTGTGTCTGGCCTGCAAGCCAGAACTGGACTCAAGCAGAGGTGGGCTGCACTTCTTTTCCTCCCTTTAACCCTTGTGGTGGCTGTGCTGTGAGGAGAGGCTGTGTGGCTGGTACTAGAGAGAGCAGCCAGAGAGGTGTTCAGCTGCATGCATGGATTGGAGGCAGGCCTGAGAGAGTCCAGCCCAAGAGTGGGAGGCTGAGCAGGCTTGATTTGCATCGAGCAGGTAAGCAGCCCATCTCCTTGCTGAATTTGTTCTATTGCTCACTAGGCCATGTGTCTGTGCTTGTGTTCTGATCCACCTAAGGTGAGGAGAAGCAAGTTTTGCCTTGATCCATAATTGTGGAAAGGAGCTAGGTTCTAAACATACCTGAAAGTGAGACTAAAGCATAAATGAGGTTAGGTGTTGGAATACAAAGTGATAATTCAACTTTTTTTTTTCTTCTCCATAAAGAAGAAAACCAAAGGAAATAGAAAAGAAGAAAATGCTAAGAAAAATTATGAAAAGTACAGGAAAGGAGTGACCAGCATGGGTCCAGAGCTGGCTTATCGAGTACAATGGGGGAAATCTGTGTTGGGTGTGATGGATCTTTCCCTGGTGAAGTCCCTCCCGGAGCCAGCAGGCAAGCCAGAGAGGGAGCAGAGCCATGGCAGCCAGGCCAGCAGGGTGGGGCATGAAAAGCCTCGGAGGAGCAGCCAGGACTGTTAAGGACAGCAAAGATTTCGTAGATTATGCAGCCCCTGTGGCAAGGTCGGTATTTGCTTCTAGAGGGTGTTGAAAGTGGCAATGTCACAACCACCTCCTAGCAACAGCAGGTCCGTGGAGATCTTCATCTTTGCTTGCTCAAATTTAATCGGCTCCTCTTTAGTATCTGGCAAAGTTTGCCTGATGTATCAGAAGTTTATTGCTTGTTTGCCTGATGTATCACTTAAAAGCTCTTTTCATGACCTTGAAAGAGGGTGCCTGCCTCATTTTCTAAAATAAAGCAGTTTCTGCTCGTTGTTGGAGGTAGGTCAAAACTTTAATTTACAAACCTTTATCTTTGAGGAGGCAATGGAGAAGCATTCCTTACTTTTTACTTGTTCATTACAGCTTACTTCCCTTTCCAGCAGCTCTCCCAGCGGCGGGATGTGCAGCCACGCTCTCTGAGGGATGGGGAATGTTGAGGAGCAGCCTAGAGCTGCAGTTCTCCTCCTGCCCTGGAGATGGGTCTCTCTGACTACCTGATCTCAGATCCATTATGCTTCATGAGCAGGAGCCCCGCGCTACCAGCCCGGAGCAGGCTGGCTGGGGACCGTGCAACTTCCTCCTCCGGTATCGCAGCCCTCTTGGCAGGTACCTGGCTGGCTGTGTGCGTAAGGTGCTGATTTATGGTGAAGTGAGTGACTGTCTCCTGCAGATGTCTGATAGAGCATTGAGCACCGGGTGAGCCCCAGAGGAGTAAGGATTTAAAGGTGTAAGTGCTTGATTCTCCAATACTCTTTTTTTGCATCCTGCTTCGTGTCACACCCCCCTTTCCACCCTCCATCCAGAACAAAGACTTGAATAATGGAGTTGGAGATTGGCCTCACATTCCTCCTATGAGATGCCTGCATTTCCTCAGAGATGTGACAGGTAGTGCAGATGCACTAAGATTGAGGGGCAGAAGGAGGAGGTTGCTCTTGGAATGGGGGACTTCTGCACCGAACCTGCCCACGTTGTCCCTTTCACATTTCCCTTATGGGAGTGAGTTCATCTCTTGCTGTGCAGGGATCCTGTTGCTCCTTTCCCCAAAGTGTCTCCTGGGAGCTTCCCCGGATGCCTGCATAGGATGTCATGCAGGGTTGTCTTTTCTTGGGGGGTTCACCCAATGTTTAGCTGATGAGCTTTGGTGAGGACCATCCCTCAGCTCAGCTGCTTTCCAACTGGGCTTGTGGCTCCAGTGAGAACTGAGTGAAGTTGCTTTTAGGCTCTGCCACCCACTGGCGATTCACAGGGCACTGGTCACTGTGAGAACGACTCAGAAGTATTAAGGTTACACTAAAAGCAATATTTGGAGCCTGTGCAGGCTCTCTTTCAAAGTGTCTTGGGGCTGCCTCACTCCATGTGAGTCTGTCCAGGTCTGCCTGTGTCTTTGTAAGTCTCACAGCAAGTTTTTAGTGTTCCAACCCTGCAGCACTGTTATGTTGCATGTCCCTGACCCTGTATCTACATTCTGACTAAGCTATGCATTTCTGTGGGCTAAAAACAATTTTTTTTCTTTGTCCTTTCTTCAAAATCTCAAAAAGAGCACTCCAGTGCTGAATGAGCATTCATGAAGATATCACCAATGCCTGTGTTCTGTTTTCCTTTCTGTAAGAGAGCAATGGCTTAAGAGCGTGTGCTCTTTCTTTCACATAGAGGAGGACCAGGAGGCAGAGCATCCCTGAGGTCTGTTATGAGGGGAGAGAGCTTTCTGGGCAGTGGAGGCTGGCAGCAGTGTGCAGACCTGTGTGTATTCTTCTTCCCGTGTTGTGTCCCTTGGCAGCCGTGTTGCCAGGTGGCTGCTCCGGTGCCTCATTAGACGCTGTTCCAAATAGCAGAGGCAGGAGCAGTTCAGCACACAGAGGAAAATGAGCTGGTGATGGATAGCCCTGGTGATGCCAAAGCTGTTAAAATATGAACCTCTGATGTACAGCCGGGGTTACAGCAATGGACTCTCATCCTCTCTGTGCTCAACTGCAAGTGTGTGGGGAAGGTGCTGGTCTGTGTCACTTCCCTTCGCTGTTTAGTCTGAGGTTGGCTGTTGTCTCTGAGTGCTGGGAGCTTGTGGTGGCCTTAGAATTCTACTTGCGTGGAGGAAAGGAGAGGGGAGATGATCAAAGGTCAGGCAGGCACTCCCCCACCAGTAGATGCACTGTTGTCTGAAGCTCTGTCATCCCTGATGCTGCCAGTGCTGTAATGGGGGCAAGCATTCATGGCACCATTGGAGCTGTCTCTATGTTCTCTCCAGCAAGGGTTGCCACAAATAGTTTGTTTCCTTGGGTTTTTTCTCTCTTTTCATTCTCTGTGTGCTCTGGATTCTTGGATGTAACCAACAATAATGCTCCTTTTTTCATCTCCATGGCTCAGGATTGTGCTTGGGGGTGTGGGAGGTGTTCAGACTAAGTGGAAAAGTAAATCTTACGTTGTAACCATAACTTCCAAGGCCCTATAAAGGAGATCAGGAGAGTCTTGTTCTCATCCTTGTCCTCTCCCTATGTAGCCATGTGTTACCTGTTGCCAAACTGGGGAGAGACAGAAAGACCTGCTGTCTGGTGAGGTACTCCCTGACATGGAGCCCTGGGGAATGACTTGCAGTGCCCCTGGTGTCTGGAAGCTGCTTTGGGGCTGGAGGTCACTGGGATGGGGACAAAGGTGTGTCCTCACATAGGCAATGTGCATCAGCCTGGGCCTGGACAGCTGATGGGGTGCTCTGTTTGGCTGCCAAGGAAGAGGAGGAGGATGGATCCATGTGGCCCCATGCAGGGTGTGGGGCTGGAGAAGAGAATGACATGGGCAGAGTGGCCCCATGAGGAATGGCTGCTGCAGGCCACACGCCGCTTTCCCATTAGTGAGTGTTTAGTTCAGCGTTTTAAATAATTGTGTCCTCGGAATGATATTTAAAATCCATTTGGGAGGCAATGAGGCGGGAAAGTGCCTGTGCCATTGTGATGACGCTGCGCAGGCCGTGCCACACATGCATATTACAAACTCGTTACAGGCTCCTTTCCACGCATGCTGCTCCCTCCCCACACAACCTCGTTCTGAGGCTCTGAATGCATCCCCCCCACCATGGCTGAAGTGCTTGGCTCTATGGAGACATTTATTTGACAAGATAGACGTGGTGTCCTCTGGAATGAGAGATAAGGCATAGCCAGATCATGGTAGTTGGGTGGTGTCCATGGGAGTAGAGGTGTGTGGGGCATGCCTGTTGATGGAACTCTTGTTCAGGCATCCTGGCCTTCACCTGTGGTCACTTTCTGACCAGCCCTTGCATTTGTGTCACTGCAGGTTCCTGACCCTGAGTCCCCAGGGCTTTCAGCTGCTGTGCTCTGGGTTCTGTTGGAAGGGGTTGTGTCAGCTACCCTAGGTTGGCTCTGAAACTGAGGGCAAGCCTGTGCTCCTGAATGTTCATGGGAGATGTGTGAGGTGGAGGGACTAGGTGTGAGGGAGCTGATGGAGCAGCAGCAGCATCAGTTCTGTGGGTGCTGGTTAGTAGTTGATTGGGAGAGTGGCCTTCCTGCTCTTTCTGTTTCTGTTCCTCTTTGACTGCGGTGTGGGCACCCTCTGCTGTCCCCTCAAGCCATGCAAGATAGAAATCCTGTGTGGGAGGATAAGGCTCCTGTTACCACTTTATCCTTGTCCTGCTGGCCTTGGTGGTGCAAGCAGTATTCAGTCTTTATGCTCTTCTTCCTGATCATGTTCAGGCCCTCCTAGCCAGGGTCCCAGCTATGGTTTTTCTCAGTGCTACCTTATGACCAAACATTAGTGGGGTGAGGATGAAAGCCCCAGGTGTACTTAAGGACATGTTGGATTCTGACATTGTTGTCTCTTGCTCACTCACCCAGCTGGCTGCTCTTCTGGGTAGGAAATGGGTGGCTCTGATACCCTTTTCTCTGCCTGCAGCTGAGGGCCCTTAGTGCCCTCAGTGTCCCTCTGGACTTTCCTACTTGGCACCTGTGGGTGCTGGGCTTGGAGATGGTGAAGGTGGCTGCTTGTGTTTTGTGGGGTTTTGTTTGTAGTTTTGGGTTGGTTGGTTTGCTTGAAGAGGTTTGACGTATTTTTTTGTTGTTAGCCATGGGAATGGGAGAAAATATCCAGGGTAGCTGGTGCAGTCAGGAACATGCAGACTGAGTTCTGTGAAATGCTGAGTGTGAGGACACTGCCTGCCCTCAGCCAGTGTGCAATGTTACCACCCAGGGGATAATGGGATGGGGACACCTGCAGTCAGGGCATTCCTCCCAGGGGCATTTCCTGGATGGCCTCGGGTTCATGAGTAGTGCTGAGTGTGAGGGGTTAGTTTGGGATTCTGTTCCCAAGCCCACAGCTGGGGGAGAATGATGGCATTCGTTCCAGTGGTAGGAATGGCATGAGTTGTAAAGACAGGTTAGAGAGGAATTAAGAGTTCTTAGTTTCTCCTTTTCCTCATCTCTTAGGGAATCCAGACTTGCTGTACTCAAAGTTCCCCAAGTCAGGGCTGTTGCTCTGAGCCCCTCACCCAGCTGGAGGAGACTCTCTGAAGCTTGGATGTGGATTCCACAGTGGAGCTGGAGATACAGCTACTGTGTTCTTCAGGAGAACAATGTGCTCCCAGTCCAGCACCAGTGGGATGCTGCAGGTGCTCATTGGCACAGAGCATCTGTGCTGTGGCAATGGGAATGTTTAGCATGATCCCAGTCCTGGGACTGGTTCATGGACCCTCTTCAGCTTCAAGGTTCTTATATAACTGTTTTTTCTTTTCTGGAAACAGTTGCCAAAAGGAACCCAAGCAAAGTCTGGCTCCCTGTTTGATCAACACCTCCAGCCACACCACAGAGAACTTGATCCCAGTTTGGGACCAATGTGACAGGATAACCTGTGTTGTACAAGCTGCTTTTCTCAGGGCTCACCTCTCTGCCCTTCTGTATCCTGCCCAGCCCTGCAGCCAGCCTTGCTGCCCCGGGGAAGGGCTGATTCCCAGAGCAGTGTGTGCTACTTGTGAGCATCTTTTGGTCCCTGTGTAGGTGCCCGTGGGGAAGAGCCCTGTCCTTAGTCCTTCATGACTTCTGGCTCTGAGTCCCATCCAGGCCTTTTCCAAGCTACCCATCACCCACCTACTTCCCTGGTAGGCCATGTTTGCCCCCACCTTGCTCTGCCTCTTTCTCAGTGGGAGTGCCATGTGGAACAGGATCTCTTTGCAGAGCAAACAGGCACAAAGAGACTGTCTCCAAGCCACCTGCCACCCCTGTCCTGCGCCTAGTCTGTGCTGGTGATTGTACTGAGCAGCTGAAAGTAAGCTCTTGGAAGAAGGGGAGGTGGTGATGAGGAGTTGCCAAGCCAGGCTATTTATACCGGGTGATTCAGGCCTGTGCCTGAGTCCAGCCAGATGCAGGGGAGCTGGAACCCAGGAGCAACCTGCAAAGGAGAAACCCTTGAACAAGAGGCTCTTTGCTGCAATAGCTCATTTACTGTGTGGCTCAGACTTCTCAGGTTAGTTACCTGTGATGGACTGCACGTTCCCTCTCCACTCTGCCACACAACGTTTGGTGCAGCAGGCTCAGTGGAAGTATTCTCATGGTGCGAGGTCCCACCACAGTGAGCACAGCCTGAGCCCAGATGGCTGCGGATACCAGCACAGCCGCCTGCAGCCGCTGGAGTGCCGGGATCTGCTGGTCCAGAATGCACTCTTCACTGGAGACCTGGACATGCTGCAGAAGTACTTCACCAAGAGCGCAGCCATCAATCTTGTCATTGAGACCAGGGGAGATGTGCTGCGCTGGACGAGCCGTAAACGTGGTGGGTATGAGGGACTGGCACATGGGAGGGATAGAAAATGCCCAGGATCAGGTCCAAAGATAGGGCTCAGGAACCTGAGAAAAATGTTGAAAGGAACCCCCAGTGGTGGAAAAAGGGTTGATGGAAGAAGGACTTGGGAAGAACAGCTTTAGTTTGAGAAAGGAAGTTTCCAAGGCTGTACAATAAATAGTAGCAGGTTTGTTGAAGGTGGCATGTGGGAGATCTAATGGAAAATAATGAAAATTATTGCTACTGGAAAACTAATGCTACTGGAGGAGCTGCTGGAGGAGCACATCCTCAGGACAGTCGTGGTAGAGATTGCTGGGATGGATGTGAAAATACCTGTGAGGTGGGGAGCGTGCATGGGTGAAAAGGCATCAGAATGCTGTTCTGTTCCATGAAACAGATTTGACAAGGGGAGCAGAAATCCAGTCTACGAGAAAGATGGTGGAAGCAAACTTTCCTCAGTGACAGGAGGTAGGAGCTGATCATTCTTGGTGTTTCTTTCCATCTGTACATCTCGCTGTACCTTGTCCTAGGCACATCTTGGGGCTACCACACATGCTTCCACACTCTCTGGTCCCTTTTACTTACCTTCTTATCAACATCATCTATGAGCTTCTCAGTAAGCAATGCAGCTGGTGTGTCCAAGGGAGGGGTGTGCTGGGCAGCCTGGCTGTGCCCTTGTTCTTGCTGCTGTCAATTAGTGATGTGCTGCAGGCAGACTCCCAGAATTTAAGAGCATCAAGTGGGGAAGGGCCTTAACTGTACCACCCTCTTCTACAGAAGGCTGGTGGCAAAAGCCACTCCACACCAGAATGGAGGAGCTGTTGATGAAGCTGCTTTCTCAGAGGAGCAAGTGTCCTAAGTGCTTAGTCAGACAACAGCTTTTTGTGGGGATCCACTCCAGCAAGAGACAAATAGGGTGCATGGGCTTGCAGACGCATGTGCTGCTGCTTGTGAATGCTGAAGATTATTTACTGAGTTGCAAGATTTGTACTACCCAGGTTTTGAATTTCTGCAGTCTACTTAGGAATGAAATCACTAAAGGTATTACCCTTTGTGTAACAGAGACCATTTGTCAGTAAAGTATGAATTGAGTGTTGTAACTTCTGTCTCATGCTAAGCTGGCGGACATGAGCAGCCAGTCTCGCTGCTTGTAAAGGTTTGTGCCCCAGAGAAAATGGAACAGACAATGTAAAACAACCTCATACAGAAATTTCTCTAGTCAACAAAGTTTCAAGACACGAATAACCCAACCAAACAAGATCATTCATCAAGCACAGAGCAAAAATGTGCTGCCAAATTTATCAGATAAAAATACAGAACAAAAACCAAAATAAACCTTCATGCTACCCAAGGCTTGTCTCTGTGTCTCACTGACTGTGTAGGGATAGGTTCTGAGAACTGACTCAGTGACCTGAACAGTAGGTTCTAGTGACCTGGTCTTTCCCAGATCACCTCGTTGGTATTTTAAGGTGCCCAGAGGAAGTGTAAACTGTCTGGTGTCACTGATATGTATACAGCTTTCTGCCTCCCTGGTGCATGACTGGGAACCACAAGCTCTCATGGGAAACCTGCTTATATCCTTGGGCAAATAGAGGGTCCCGTTGGGTGAGAACACCTGCCAGGGGCTTCCCTTTCTTTACACTTTTGCCGGCTAAGTTTTAGTTAGACAAGCTGAAGCCTTCACAGACAGAGCAAACTGGATACTGTCAGCATAGAACTTGCTCATTTATTTTCATTACTGAGAAGGGTAAAATTCACTGTCTTACACTCTGCTCTGATCCCCTGGCAATTGTTGCTTGGTGGTCTATTTGGGTCACTTAACCAGTGTTTAGATGCATGATCTGAGTAGTTCTGTGACACAAAATTAAACTGAACTCTACTAGCTTTCCATGCAGTTTGACATGTCCTCTAGATCACATGGTGTGAACAATGTGTACACAGTGCTAATGCCACGTGAGCGAGGCACGGTCCTCTGTGACTGAGGTGGGCGGGCTGGCTGTACCCAGCCAAGTGGGGCCAGAAGAAATCACCATCTTAGGTGACAGGACTGCAGTGAGCAACTGAGTCAGAGGAGTGTAGTAGGACTGAAAGGGAACTCTAAAGCTTGCAGGGGCTCTGTGGAAGGCTGGATATCAAGAAAAAGGAGGAAGTGGGGAGGGTCTAAAGGATAATTCCCTCCAGTTTTTCCCATCCTTGTACCTATTTCTACCACTTTTTTGCTTTGATTAAGAAGACCTGTCCTGTAGTTTGTTTAAAAACCTTCCTAGTGCCAATGGCTCAGGTGCAACTGGTAAATGGGTGTGCAGAGCTAGAGATGTGTGGAGCCAAGGGGTGAACAAAGGCATGGAAATGTGTGTGGAGCTGCTGGAGTCGTGCTGTTGTGGTCTGAGCAGCACTGGGCAACACGCTGAGTAGGCATGAAACCATTTCCCTCCCTACTGTCTTAGTGATGTCCCATCCCCATTTCTACCCTTTAAGTTCCCCTGCCCTTCCGGAGGATTTTCCCTTCACAGCAGGGCACTGCTGAGGTACTGGTGTCCGAGTGGAGAGCCTTTATCAGCCTCTTGGCCGCAGTGTTTGGTCACAAGGTTTCCCAGAATAGAACAGCTGTGACTTGAGCTGTGCCCAGCCAGAGCCAAAGAGAGGGGTGTGATGTGTTTCCCCTCCCTGTGGAACACCCTGGGCTGGCAGGCAGACTCAGCCCAAAACACATGCTGCTGGTGGGGCTGTGCCTAAGAGCCTGGCTGGGGTGCACCAGCAGGTCCTGTCCTGGTCTCTGAGGCGGGTCTGGCTGGTTGTTATGGGCAGCAGCACAGGCAGAAGAGATGAGAGCCAGGAGCCCATCCGCACACGGCAGGCGGATGGTCCTGCCCAGGTGTTCTGGCAGGCCCTGCTGGCTGGGGATCACGGGACTGTAGCCGAGATCCTCAGAGATCCTCAGAACAACCTGAGCCCTAATGCTGTGTTTGACACCAGTGACCTGGAAGAGTGGAAGAACTACCGCTTCAACCCCCGCGGGCTGAGTATGGGAGAGCAGTGGGGCTCGGCCTGTGATGTGTGCTGTGGGGCATGGCTGTTGCTGGGGTAGCGTGTTATGGCTGCTACTTGGGTTGCAGAGGAATGGGCATGGGAACAAGAGCATGGGCATGCAGTCAGGTTCTCCTGTGTTCCTTGTAGAAGGGGGTTCCTGTTTCTGAGAGCACAGGGTGCATCCAGGAAACCTGGTCCCTCTTAGAGGGATTGTCTTAAGTGCTTGGGAACTGCTCTGTGTGCAGCCTGCACTGGGCTGCCGTCTCCCGCTGTGGGTTGTGCCAGACTATCACAATATGAGTTAGATCTGAGATGATTCAGTTTGAACATGGCCCTGGAAAACAGAGATGACCACATACTGCCTCTGCAGGAAGGAGCTGAGAGGATAGTGTGTGAAACACGACATGCAGTCTGGGATGTCCTCCAGCTCAGCCTGGGTTGGCAGCAAGAAGCACAGTTTAAGGAGCTTTTTTCTTGTAGTTTATTAGGCAGCAGACTGAACCAGCTCAGCAATGGTTTGTGCTGGGTCAGCATCTTTGAGAGCTGGCATATTTCAGCCCCTTCCTCTCTCCTAGGCCCTAGATGTCCATCTCTGCTGTAGCTTGTTGTCTGCACCCTGCTCAGGACTTGAGACCCTTGTGTGTGTGGTGGTTGGCTCTGACACCTCTCTTACCGCCCAGGTCCTTATGTTTGTGGTGCTTCACACATGGTGTGTGGTCCAGCCACCTTGCTGCCACCAGCCCCTAAATCCTTTGCCTGCTGTGCGTCTGACAACAGAAACCCCAGGTACCCACCTGAGCCACAGGTGAAGGGCACACTGCCCAGAACAGCCTCTGCTGTAGGCTGCTGCTCCCTGGAGCTCCCTGTCTGCATGTCCTGAGAGCCTTCCAGGGATCTTTGCCTCTGGCGGGCCAGTCCAAACAGTCCAAACATCCAAAAGTCCAGGATCTTGCAGGGAAGAGACTTCAAGTCCCTTGAGGGGAAACACAAGTCTGTCAGGGGGATGTACATCAAGTATTTCAAGGAGACAGACAGGTTTTTGTGCACCGTGGCTGGATGTGGCTCCCTGACCTCTGTTCCCCTCCAGGACTGTGGTCACTGAGCTATGAGCAGGAGCTCACCACGCCGCTGCACATCACGGCCAGCCGGGGCTACACCGACTGCCTGCGGCTCCTGCTGCTCCGCGGCGCCGCCGTCGACTTTGCTCCGGGGGGCAAGACCGCCCTGCACGAGGCTTGTGCGGCCGCCAGCACCGACTGTGTGCGCCTGCTGCTCAGCGCCGGAGCTGATCCTGAGGCTGTCTCCGAGGATGGCTACAGGCCCCTGCACCTCTGCAAGAGCTCAGACTCCATCGAGTGAGTTCTGCTCGGGGTGGGGGAAGCACAGCCAGCTTCCCTCCCCCTCAAGCCTAATCTCGTGTAGGAGGCGTCCCTCCTCATCCCTGTAGGGGGGTTGGTGGGTGCAGAATGGGGGTGGCCTTGGTGCCTGTTCCTGGACCAGGATCACCCCTGAGGTCAAACAGGTGACTGCAAGCTCGTGTCCTTAGTAGATGCCGCTGAGGAGCCAGTGGTTTCACTGTAATGTTCAGGGCACTCCTGTGCAGATGTACCTCATGTGTGAGCAGGCATCAGGTGTGACAACACTTCAAGCGGTCTGTGCTGAGTTAGCTGGTATTAGGGTGACAGTATCTCTGCTGACCAGTCACTCTGGCCTAAAACCACTGCTCCAGGGCATGGGGAGTGGGGATTTTTGGACTCTGGGGAAAAGCTGTGGGGTGGACAGATGTGAGGGCTGGGAGGTAGGATGAGGGGTGGAGATGAGAAATGGTCACCAAGTCACCTTGGCCCTCACAGGTGTGTCCGGCAGCTGCTGCAGCACGGTGCCAGTGTGAACAGTCAGACAGAGGAGGAGAATGACACAGCACTGCATGTGGCATCACGGCACGGCCTGGCAGAGCATGTCCAGCTGCTTCTGCACCACGGAGCTGAATTAGAGGTGAAGAACAAGGAGGAGCAAACGCCACTGAACGCTGCCTGTGCCCAGCAGCATCAACCCCAGGACATGGACCGCTACTACCGGGTCTGCCAGCTGCTGGTGGAGAGCGGTGCCAGTATCAACTCTGTGGATCGGGACCGGCAGCACCCGCTTCACCTGGCCTGCAAGAATGCCAATGCTCAAATCGCAGAGTTACTGCTGGCCCGAGGTGCCAACGTCAACGTCATGAACTATGGTGGCAACACGGCCCTGCACAACATCCTGCAAGTAGCTGCCTACAAGCTGGAGCATCGCCCGGAGCTCGTGGTGCGAGCGCTGCTCAACCACGGAGCCGTCCGCGTCTGGCCAGGCTCCCTCCTCAAGGTGCAGTGGGAGTGAGATGGGAGGGGAAGCCTGTGAACAACATCAGGGCCCCACTAGGCCCTCCTGTCACAGCAGGGCTTGTTCCATGGCAGCCTGTTCGCTGTCCTGCCCTGCTCTGCCCAGGGCCTGAGAAGGGAGAACTGGCATTATCGGTGTGGGAATCCCTGATGTGTTCTCCTGGGGTGTGTTTTGCTGCTTCTGTCTGCTAAGCTGCATGGACAGTATTCACCCTGCTTCCATAATTAGTTGCTCTGGAGAGTGTTGGTCCTTTTCCTCTGGAGATGTTTCTTCTCAGGTGCACACCCTCCAGCTCCTGCTGTCTCTGCAAGACACCAGCAGACAAAGGGTTAATTTCCTGTCTTAATTCCTGAGCAGTGCAATAATTACCCAGCCCGGAGATCAGCAGATTGCTCTCCCCTTTGGGAAAATACAGGAAAATCAACAATTAACACTAATTAATCTCCTATTAACGCCAGATAATGAGGATCACTGGTACAGCCAGAATAGACTCTGACAGCTACTGCTGGCCTGGGCCATGGGGAGTGGCAGCCCGGAGCCAGGGAAATCTGCCTCTGTGTGGCTTTGCCTGGGTGGGGTGTGCTCCAAAGGCTGCACTGTTGCTAGGTACGTGGCATTGGTGTGTCACCTGCACCCACGTGAATGTGGGACACACCAGAGATGTTGTACAAAAATATGTGTGAAGTCTTCTGGGGCTCTGTGCTGCCCTTGACATGGGCACAGCACTGCTTTAGACACAGGTAGAGATGTTTCTGCAGCCCTGCACCAAACAGGCACAGTCCTGCATCCCTGAGACCCTGGTGTGGCCCTCAACAGAGGCTTAGGGTGCTGTGCTCTGGCTGATCACAAAATGAGTGCCAGTCCCTGCCCTGGAATAGCTCATGCTCTGACTACCAGAGTGTGAGGTAAGGAGCCTGATGTAAAGCAGAGTGTTGGTGTTCGTGAGCTACTTGCAGCAGTGAAGCTGATGGAGATCACCATCCCAGCCATGTACGATGGTCCCTGTGTCTGAGGAGAAGCTGTGGGGGCCCAGCTGTGCTGAAGGCAGCCATGCTGTGCATGTTGAGTGGTGGCTCAGTCCTCCTCTTTGCAAGAAGGGATGCATACCTGGTGCTTCATACCTGCAGTGGTTTTTCTCTCCTGGGTCAGCATGAGGGAAGGAGAGGAGTTCACCACATTTACCACATCTGGATTGAGCAGTACTTTAGGAGGTGACAGTGGGGCTTGCAGGATCTTGCCCGATGATGGTGATAATCTGCTCTTGATGCCTTAAGTTTTAGTTTTCATATTTTTCAGGTTCTGCATTAGTATATAACTCTGAACTTCATATATAACGTTAGCCAGTTCTCCTCATGGTTTAGTTAGACAAAACAATCCTTTACCAGCCTGAGAGCCAAGGACACCGTTATAGCTTCAGGCCCAAAAAGTATAAAAAACAGCCAGCTGAGTAGAGTAGTCTAGGAAGATGGGACTTGATAACCTGAAGCTGTAATTGGACAATTAACCCCAATATATATATGGACCAAAACTTATAAAAATTTGAAAATGTGTGATCCGTTGTCCATCTTGGGTGGAGCCACAGCTGGGCTCTTGTACTGCCCAAGGTGTAACCTTTGAAGGCCTTTTAATAAATACCTACTTTATTCCTTTAACACTGTCTAGCCTCTGTTCTAGGTAGCCTATCAAGGCATCACTCTCTCCCTGGCCAGGTGCTGAGGTACTGCCACACCTGCCCGCGTGTCATCGAGGCCCTGGTGAACAGCTACACCCACGTGCGTGTCTCTGAGGACTGGGTGGAAGCAGTTCCAGTAGAGGTTGTACAGGTAAGGGAACAAATGCTGATTGCTGCCTGCAGAACACATGTTCAGGTTCTGATGGGTTGCCAGGGACATCTGGGCCTGGAGGGCGTTGGGCGGAGCTGGGGCTGGCCATGCGGGGTTGCAGGACACAGGGATGGTGCTCTTGGGGACAGGGAGGATGCTCCGTGGTGTGGAAAGTGGATGTCTGGTTCTACCTGTGGTCCCAGGGTGATATCTTCAGCTTTGCATGCCTCTGGTCTTTTCTTCTCTCTGTAGAAATACCCATGTTTCTACCAGTCACTTTTCTCCCTGGGGCACAGACCTCGCTCCTTGCAGCACCTGGCTCGCTGCACTCTCAGGACCCTCCTGGAGGGACGGCTGCTTCTGGTCCTGTCCCAGCTACATCTGCCAAGTGCCCTGCATCAGTTCCTGCTGCTTGGCTTCGAGGATGTTCTCTACTAGGGGTGGCAGTTCCAGTCCTGCTGTGCCTTTCTGTGCAGATGTTCCATCCCTGCCAATGCAGTCTGTGCTTTCCAAGTTACCCCGTTCCCCTCACCCCACTCCTGCCTGGTCACATCAGCCCCCTGTGCCGAGCCTGTTGCTGTGTCCCTGTCCCAATCAGCCTTATGCTGTGCATCGTGCACCTGTTTTGGAGCATTCTGTTTCTCCATACTAATCCGGAAGAGACTCCAGACTAACAAAAGCAGGTATGGGAATTAGGGCATTTTGTGGTACGAGAGCAAAGGCACTGCATGGATCACAGGCCTAGTAGTAGGATTATCAGTTTCCAAATCCAAATACTCTAGCCTGTACTAGGCAACTCTGGTTGCACAGTTGCTCTGGATCACAGCCCTGGATGATTGCTGTGATCCTGTCATTAATCAAGTTGCTTAGTGTGTACTCAAAGGTGTTTGGAATAAATCCTGTTCTTCATACCTACCTGAGCATGACTTCTACATTTTTTTGAAGACTGTCTGACAGAGCTCACCTGACATGCGATGGGTGGTGGCATATGTACTCAGACCTGTGCACCCACCTGATTCTTAGAGGGAAATGTGTGTCAATGCTCCAGTCGGACCCCTTTCATGGAGGTACAATGTCTGGATTACCTGGCTCAGGAGCTTGGGGCAGGGAGGGCCACAACTCACTGCTGGGTAAGGAGGAATGTGCCCTGAGGATGCTGCTCCCCTGGGCAGAGAGCAGCCAGCACACAGAGCACTGTGCAGGGTCACACTGCAGGCTGGGCTGGGCTTCACTCTTGACAAAGGAAAGGGAAATGTTTTATCCTGTGGCTTCAAGACACGGTTGTAAAGAAAAGGAAGCACTATCCATCCTTTAAAGATCTGCCATAAGAAAACTCCATTTCTGCTTCTGGCTTGAGGAGTACCTTAAGCACCACAGCTGTGGCTGGCACAGGTACCCAGGGCAGCAGACTGTGGGTCCCTCCTCTTGCTGCACTCGTTCTGCCTGGCCTCTCTTCACAGCCACATCAACAGTAGGACTCTGCAACAAGCAGCTCTGAAGTCAAAGCTGTTTGACAGACCCAATGGTGCTGCTGTTCCTGCCTGTCTGGGCACATGGGCTGTAGCTCTGTGCCCTCAGTTATTGTCATGCCCTGCTGCTCTGAGGAGGTGAGCCCAAAATCACTGAGAGGTTGATGGTGCTGTTCTAATGTGCTTGCACTGCTGATGTGCCACAGCAGGAATGATAACAGGGTACGAGAGGGATGTGTTCATGTGGTACAGCTGCACACAAGGTGCCTGGAAAGCACTTGTGCCTGCCTTTGTGTAGGTACTATTGCAGCATAGAGATGGTGTATCTCAGGAAGGTTTAACTATGTGCTTCATGACGTACAGGAGCAGAGAGGTGAGGTGTTGGCTTGAGGTGACCACAACAATCTGCAAAACTGGGATGAAGTGTACAGGGGAGCCAAAGTTTTTAAAATACATGGACAATGGCCTGCCCTCTCACCATGGACCAGTAGTGCATTTTCCTCGCACCAGTGTAGGAATGGAGTCTGAAGTTACCTCCTTCTTGCTGGATGAACTGGCTTGTTCGCTCATGTGATCAGTTTATGTGATATGGGGCAGTGCTCTTGTTCCCAAAGTCTAATCACCACTTTAGAGAGTTTGGTTTTAGCCAGATGATGCCTGTGAGCGAAGAAGGAACAGAAACAGGAAAGTCTGTCCTTTTTAATGGCAGGACAATCTGGGATTGCCTTAGACTGACCTGGTGTCCTGGTCTAGAGGCAGCCTGCAGAGCAGCACGCCTGGACAGCTATACCATCCTTCTCTCCAATATTGTCCCTATGCCTGCAGTAACTTGTGCTCAGTAATGCATGCTCAGCCATAATAATATCTCCTTAAAACAGAGAAGGCTTGAATTTAATAGTTTGCTTTATTTTGTAGTTTTTACTTGTGACTGTTAGGCTGATAGCTGTTTCCTGGGTCTTGCTGGTTGCTTTTGCCAGTTCTAAGGCTGCTCTGCATGGGCTGATGAGGGGCAGCTCCAGCTCTTCCAGTGGGAAGAGGTGAACCCACAGGGTCTGGTTTCTGCAAATTCAGGAGCAGATGGAGCTCTGGGACATCCTAGTCCTTCTGGATGAATGTGTTGTGGCCCAGACAGGCACCTGCTGCAACAAAGGACCCATGGTGGGGCTGCAGGTACATTTCCAGGGCTCCTCTTAGAGCCACCAGATTTGCAGACAGTGTCCTAGTCTGCCTGGCATGGCTGAGGTCAGGTGGGTGGCTGAGAGGAACAGGCCATTCCTGGCCACACATCTTCAGAAACTGGATTTTGTCTGTGCTTCTACCAAAACTGAATGGGCACGAGTTCATTATGCATAAGGATAGCCCTGGGTAACAGTCTTCAAGGAATGTGAGGCTGGTAGGAAAAAGGGAGAGCCTTTTACAGCATGACTGAGGCAACTGGTGGGGAAAAAACTAAACCAAATCAAACCCATCCACCAGAAAAGCTTCTGGGAGCTCCAGCCCTTTGGCAAACGGAAACAATCAGAAGGGTTCAAGCTAAGATGCAGGCTGAGGGCAAATGCTCTGACTTCAACTCAGTTATGCTAATTGATTTGCAATTGATTTTCAAAAACGTGTACAAGAACAGATTTTAAAATATTTAATGTTCCAGAGCACATTCTGGCAATTTAACAAGCTTTGCTATTTTCTCAGGTTTCTGCAGGGGAAATTCCTAATACAGCCTTGGATGTACTTGTGGGGACAAGTTTTCCAGAGAAATGTAACCATCCTGAGCAGGAGGGCTATGGTCTCCATGGAGAATACCAAACATCAGGGGGATTATTAGCACAGGGGCACATGGTTCTGGTGTGTTTTTATCAGCTGCTGCAGGAACAGGCAGCGGCTGGTCACTTCTGTGTCCGGGTTTGCTGGAAATGTCTCTTGGGCACAGGCTGGTGCTCCTGCTTCATCATCCACCTGGGTTTCTCAGCAGAGCAGTCATGGCAAGATGCACTCTTAGGAGTGGCTGGAGCAATGTGAGTCCACTGTTGCATTCCAGTGCAGCCATTCGAGTGACGTGCTCTAGGAAAGTTATCCTAGTTCTAGACAAAAGTTTCCCTCCCAGCTGCAGCCACTGGATCCTACTTTGACCCTCCCTGTGCAGCCAAAGCCCTGCCCAGCCCTGGTATCCTCTTCTGACAGACAACCAACACTCTCTGCAGGCTTCCCAGCCTCAAGCACCTGCTTGACTCTCACTCGATTTTTCCTGTTCCTCAGTAAAGAGCTTAAGAGGCCATAATGGGGGTTAACAGTAAGGCACTTACAGGCAAAGCAAGTAGAGAAAAGCTCTTTCCCAGCATATCTCTCCCTACCCTGAGTTGTAACCTGCTTCTTAGGTAGTTTTGAGTCAAAAAGGCATCTTTGTATTTTTCGGTTGTGGAGAGGCTTTTTTTTCTTTTTTTTTTCTGCCATAAATTTGACCAGTCACTCTTTGGACCTGTGTATATTTGAGCATTCTGATGCCCTTGTGACAAGGAGAGAGGAATTCCACGGTGATTCCACACAGGGTTTCCCTGGGCCTTTGCTTGTTGCAGTGCAGTGCATCCCTTGAGATGGAGGGAGGACAGCTGTGCACAGCACCCACAACGGGGTTGTGCTGTGATTGTGTGAGGGTTGTTCCCTTGTGGACCTGAGATCCACACAAATGCTCGGGATTTGTGGATTCATGTTTGATGTGATTTGACCATTTGTGCAACCCAGGAGGAGGCCTGAGCAGTGATGGCCTCCAGTCAGTGTGGTCTGTGCTGAACTGCAGATACTGTAACCTCGGATGTTTTTCAGACTTTTTACATCCATGATGCTGTCCCTGATTTAAAGTGAAGCCCCATTCTTCTTACTTATATATTGCACCTTATACTTCAATGTAACCAACCAGGCTGCTCATGAACCCGGTGTTTCCAGCAACCCAGATCAGGTTGTCTTGAGCAAGTGCCACTTGTTACTTTTACCATCCCAACAATTCATTTCTATCCATTCCAATATTTTTTCAGCAATTGTTTTTTATTTCTCCCTGATTGCTAAGAGCATAAAGCATTGATATGTGAAGAGAATGGAGCTAGAGATACACCTGTCAAATGACTGTGTAAGAGATGTCTCCTCAGCCACCAAGTTCTTTTGGATCTGTTAATACTGAGGACACTAACTGCAGCATACAGCTAATTTTTCTTATTAGAATACAGAATTAGAATTAGAATGCAGAACTTAGTCAGATGACTTACAGGTTTCTAAGCAAGGCCCATCTCTCTCCTTAGCTCTATCACACTTGCAGGTTTATAAAAAAGTTACATAAAATCATTTGAAAGTACCTCTTTTAAATTACATTAAATTGGGTTCCAGTTTTTATTAACTTACCCAGGACATCCTTTGCCTGTTTGTCTGTGATTTCTTGGGAGGTATGTTGAACTAACTGCTGTGTAGTTTCTTGGATATCCATGTGAACACATTTAAATACTGACAAGACATTGGTATTTTTCCCTCTGGTAATCTTAAGTTCCCCTGTGTGCCATGATTTGTTATAAAGAAAAAAATAAATGGTTCAGTGAACTCATTAGCCAATTAAATACTCTTGGATGTAAGCTCTTCTCCTACACATTATAAAAATTGTTACTTACACAGTTTAGCATCTTCCTTAATTACTGATGGAATAGAAAGTATTTCATTACCACTGTAAAATATGAATATTGCACACAGTTGTTTCAAATGCAGAGCAGAAATATTTACTGAGTTATTGGTTTTCATTATGCAGAATTTGTGTTGCACACAGACACCTGGGGCAGGTGCCCAGTGCCTGCAGGTCTCTGGGTTCTCTGCTGCAGGGCTTCTGGCCCTGGGGTCGATGTTTCAGAAAGTTTGAGAGAGCAGAGGGGTGCAGAGTATCCCCATGACTGGGTGGTGGGCTGCAGAGGCTCCTGGCAGTGGGAGCTGCAGAGATGAGGGGGCTGGACACACCAGGGTTGCTCCTCGGGGTCGTGGGTGTGGGTGCCTGTTCTCCAGTTCAGGGTTCACAGAGCATGAGAGGCTGAGAGCTCCCTCCCAAAAAGTGTCAGGGACTCCTTCATTGTCCCCTGACACCTACTGTGCCCTCTTGCTCAACCTCCCTGCAGGGTTCATTCAGCACTGTCAGGCCTTCCGAGTGGGAGTAAAGGTAAAGCTGGAGATCCAGTGGCTGGAAATTGAAGCTGGGCACACACACATTAGAAATGAGACATTTTTAATAGCAAGGGCAATTAATCTTCTAGTTAATTGCATCTTAGAACAGGCTATCATGGTGGATGTAGATTTTCTTTAATCTCAGGGGTTATTTTTAAATCACACAGGGATCTGCCCTAGTCCTGACCAGGGTTCGTTTGCATGGTCCTCAGCCCAGTCCCAAAGAGATCAGGCTGGTTAATTACAGACCTGTAAACCTTCACTGGGCTGCCACAAGCTGCTGTCACCACTGAGACTGTGTTTGGCCTCAGGATAATAAGTTCCAGTTTCCCTTCTCAGCACTGCTAACTCCATTCACACCTCATTGACAGCTCTGACTTAACCTGAGTTTCCTGCATTATGACCCCACTGGTCTGTACGGGTCCTATCAGCTTCCTTGCTCCGAATGTGTTGCCTGCAGTGGTTTCTGAGAAAGACATTCTGAAATAAATGGCGATGCTGCTTTTATTGTTATTTAAATATTTGCTCTTACACTGCTTCTCTCACAAGCTTTAGCTTTGAGATCTCAGCTGTTTGGCAGCACGAGGCATGTTTCATCTGAGTGGGATGGACAGAGGTCAGGAGTTCCGAAGGACCCCAGGGCTGGATGTGAGCCACAAAGGCAAACCTCATCCCTTCCCCAGCACACGAGCACCTCAGGGGGTGCCCGACAAGCCTGGCTGTGATTCCCCCTGAGGAGGCACTGCAAGGTGCCCTGACCACCCCAAGCTGTGACCCTCCCCACAGCAACACAGCCCCCCCCTAAGCAGAGCTTTGCTGGGCTGATGCTGGGGACTTGCCTGTCCTGGCAGCAGCTCTCCCACTGCCGAGGGCTTCTGGTCTTTCTTTGTGAGGAGCATGACTCGAAACACTTCCTGCACTTCTGTTTCCAACCGGAGGTGCTGCAGCAGATGCTGATGGTCCTGAGGTGCCATGCTCCAAGGTCAGTCCCAGGGGAGCAGACCCCTTTTGCTCACTGGTGCTCTTTGGGCTGTCAGCCCCGCTCTGTTCTCTGGCTCGTTGCCACATGTCAGCAGTGTCACCTGCAGCTGCTTACCAGGGCTGGGTGCTTCAGGGTCGCTAAAAGAATCACCAGCAAAGGTATCAATAAAAGTGAGCTTGGTATAACTTTGCAGTGGTATCAGAAGACAAGGAAATGACCAAGAAAAGCCACCTCAAGGACCTGAAGCTGGAGAAACCTGAGCAGTGACAAAATAACAGTATCTTTACATGGAAAAATTACCTGAGGACCTCTCCTATGAGGAAAGGCTGAAAGAGCTGGAACTGATCAGCCTGGAGAAGGGAAGGCACCCAGGGATCTCATCAATGTGGATAAGTACCTGAGGGAAGGGCATAAAGGCGATGGAGTCAGGCTGTTTTCAGTGGTGCTTTTGACTGGACTGTGCTCCCAGCTGAAGAAACAATGTTCATGTGCCAGGCTGTATTGTGCATAGTATTGCATAACCCATTTTGCTCTGAATACTGCAACCTGTACTCTGAGAACACTAGCTTTGCTATAGGCTCTCACAGAGCCATGAGATGTATGTCTATATAGTGACCTGCAGATGATGGCTGTCTTCTCAATGAAAGGTTCTGGAGTGCCACGCTCACATAACTGTTGGGGCAGAGCAGTGCACTTGGAGAGAGCTGCTTCCAGGCTAAACATGCAAAGGTACCAGCCCTGTGTCTTAGAAACCCCATAAATTATCTAAATAATTTGGCTAACATCACTCTCCCTGAGCAGGATCCAAACACAGGAGTGAGGGAGGGCTTGGCTCTCCTAAGCAGAACAATCCTCAAAGAAATATGTGAAAGGAATATGTGAACCTAACCTTGTCCAGGACTACAGAAAGAAAAATTTCCAGTCTGAGATCCTGTCAACAGCAAAATCATGCACCTGGGAATGCTCTTGCTACTGCTAATGAGGATCCTGGATTCTCATTGCTCCAGCTATGGCTCTGCCAGGTCTAGCTCTGAAGTACCTTCCCCAGGCATGAACACGCAGACAAGTTTCTCTGTTGGAAGCTGAAGACAGAAGCACATGGAGCATCTCTGCAGCCAGGGAGACCCTGTGGGACCATGTCTGCAGAGGCCAGCTGGGACCTCCTGGGTGCTCCTTGCACAAGAGCTGTTGCCCACCTCAGGCAGTGTGTGGCTGCAGAGGCTGATGGACCATGCCATGGCCACATCCAGGAGCAGAATCTGTGCCTGCTGGAGGCCCAGCTTCAGTCAAACAACATCATGGCCAGAGCCAGCCTAGACTTCCCAAACTTTGAGTAAATAATTTTATGTTACTCTTGCTTTTAATATGTTTAGCAGCTATATTGAAGGAATGCCTAGAGGCTGTGACCAGATTTAGTCCTGTTGTGCCAGATTCCGTGCAGAGATAGTAAGTGGAGCAGGTAGAGGCATAAAGTTAAGACTGCATAGCAGTTTCCATTAGGAAGACCTGCTTTCATTTCCCAGTCTGTCGTTACACTTTTAACCGTTGCAGTTGTGGTTGCTGTGCTGTGTTACTCAGAATTGAGTATCACAATTGTTACCCATTACAGATACAGCAAAAATTAACTGGCCTGTATTTGGCCAACAGCTGGTTCATCAGGAATGTACTCCAGACTCTCCCCCTCAGAGAGGAGAGCTGGCCGGGGTGGTTCTTTTTCTGCCCAGTAGCATGGGATCAAATTTTTTTTAATTAACCATCTCTGAGGATCCCACTTTGCGTGCTGCAAACAAGGACGTTTTTAGAAGCTGATGGTTTTCTCCCCGGATCCTCTGTGCTGACCAGACAGGTCATGCACCATCTTCACTATAGACACTGCCCCAAGGCCAAGTGTTGAGCAGGACACTTTCCAGCATTTCCTACTGACTCCAGAAAAGCAGGCAAATAGACTTGTCCGTGTTCACGTGTCTGCAGCAAGGAATGGAGAAGAGGAAGCGAAGGAGGAGGAAGAAGTTTGAGCAGTTCTAATGCAGAAAACAGAGAAGAGAGGTGGTAAGCAAAGGCAGCCTGAGGATGGAGGAGATGGGCCAGGCTGGTCTGTGATTGCTGAGGGTGCTGCTTGCAGAGACTGGACTTGAATTCAGCATTCAGGGCCCAGCTTGATGAGACTCAAGACCACGTGCTGAGACTGAAAAACACAAGCCATGACACAGTGACCCCAAAACAGGAGAGAGCAGGTTTCCTCCTGAGACTTTTTAAACTCAGGGTCTGATAATGTACCTAGAGAGGTCCTGAGAGATCTCCATCAACAGCTGAGAGTGCAATGAGAGCAGGGGCTTTGCAAACTGCACACACAATTAGTATTTCTGATGTACCTGGTGTGTTGGATAGTCTATCTTCAGACACGTTAAGAAAACACACTGGCTCCTTGAGAGGGAGGGATGATGCCCTTTACACTGGAATCGAGGGGCTTTCTGCAGAGGTGTATGGAGAGGGAAAGATGCCCAGGGAGCATTCGAGCAGCAGAGGTCTGAGCCTCAAGTGGAAGCCATGGAAACTGCACTTCACTAGGCAGCAAGAAACTGTGGAAGATTAGACAGAGGTTGCAAAAATGAAATTGGGAAAGCCCATGAAAGTCCAGTGGGTGTGCAACCTGGACCCTCTTTCCAAGCTGGCTCACACCTGAGGATGTTAGGATAGTGGATGTGGAAGCTCTGTCCCATTTGATGTACACATGAGAGTATAGCAGCACAATCTTTATTATTCTTACAACTTTTTTTTCTTTTCTCCAGTCCTTGAATATATCCTTCTCTGAATCTTTGCTTTACTATTTGCACATGAATTTCTACCTGTACTACAAAGTCTCATGAGACAAAGTAAACCAAAAACCGAAGTGGAGTAAATTGTTGGGGCCCTGAGTACATTCCCCCCTCCTGGAGGTTTGGCCCTCCAGGGTCAGGGCCAACTCATAGGATGCAACCCTCTTGTTATGGGTTGATTTTGGTTGAATGTTAATGCACTTATGAGTGTATGGGTTTTTTTTGTTTGTTTGTTTGTTTTTTTTTTTGAAATAAAGAAAAGAAAATTTATTAACCTATATAGCAGCAAACAATAGACAATAGGAAAAGAAAACCCAAACACTCAAAGGCAGGGAAAAAAAACTTTCTAAAACACTTCTTCCCCTCCCCCCAATTTCTATTTTTTTATGCTTTTAACAGTTGATACTAGGAACATTACTTTTATCTATTTGCTTAAACTTTCTACAACTCTGGGTTCCCCAATCTAAATCATCATTCTTTAAAAAAACAATCTTTAATCTAACTAAGGAGAGAGGAGTTTTTTCTTACACCACAGACGTTCCAGAGGGAACACAGGTCCATCCTCTCATGTTCCCATGTCACCCATGGCCCCACCCGGAAAATCTACCAGGGTGACACTTTCTTTTTTATGTTCAGTGTTCTTACTACTGTCTATGGACTTAAAACTAGATAGGGCTCTTTTAAGGATGTTTAGCCAAGTACCAAAACCAGCCATTTTCTTTCGTCGGGACCAGCAGTCCCCCCCACATTTACCCCTGGGGTGGAGGGTCTCAGAAACAAGTCACAAAGTCTTTGGCTTCGAACCAGACAAACATTTATTCAAAATACAGTTTTATTTATATTTAGGAGATTTAGGGTCTGTCTATGGCTAAATTATGCAAGAAAAAGTTCAACCCATAAGGCCACATAACCCATAAGGCCAGTTCAACCCATCAGATCTGCTCTGCTCACCTTCCGCAGGTCCTGAGGTAATGCACCCTGGTCAGTGAAGCCCTTGCCTTTCCACAGCCCTTCCTGCCTGGATTCCCATCCCTCTGGAAGCAGCCTTTCCTTGCTGCAACTAGCATGAAACAGAGACTCGGTGTTTGAAGGGAGATGGGGGCTGCAGGTAATGCAAGTGTATGCTCAGGTAAGCAGAGCCTTAATCTTGGAGACATCAGTAAGGACTCGCAGGGTTGAAGCTACGGCTGTGCAGAGGGCAGTATTGAGCTTGTGCGGCTGTCTTCAGGCAGGACCTACCGCTGCTACGGGCTGCCATCCTCCCTCATGGGAGACACAGTTCACTCCAGCTCGCTCAGTTCCCCAGCAAGGTCACTAAAGACAGCAGTTTCCTGTTGCTCTCAAGTATCTTGGTACACCAAGATACTTGAGAGCAACCTATCTGTACGTGTGAGGTGTGGGTTGGTTACACAGAAAAGATTCATTGAACAAGTGATCAAATTGTATTTGCTCAGGAGTCAGAAAGCTGCTTGCACAGCCTGGATCTGGGCCCTTTTGAGTGCAACCTTGAGATCCAGTAACACACTTCTATGCTTTCACTTTCTCCGTGGTCTAAGTTGTGTTCATAGCAGGGAATGGATTCAAGCTATGTGCATTGAAGATTACTCCAACCTGAAGGTCCCTTTACCACAGACATCTGGTGGATGAGACAGGAGAGCTGGGCCAAGGACAGACAGAACATGTATACTGACCAGCGGATCTGGAGCCATGTCCCTTATTGTGTCACAGCTGGTCTCTGGTGGGATTCATCCAAGTGCTTGTCACTGCCATGTTCCTTCCCAGCATGGAATCTGGGCCCTAATCCTGGACTAGGGGTCACAGCCAGTCAATGACCTGCAAAGACAAGCATCTCTCCCTCTCTCAGTGATCCAAGGGCAGGGGGTATCTGCATCAGAGTGGTGACAGGGATCCCCTATGCCAGGCCTCAGTTTTATGATTCAGTATTTGAGCCTGGATGATTATTTTACCATTGACTATGCCACACCCATTTTCCTGACTTGGAGTATGGCCGTTCTTGCTGTAGAGGGACAATTCTTTGGGACCACAAGGACGTGCCACAGAAAAAGGTACAAAATACATGAAAGAAAGAGGGGGCTGTGTGATGTCATATCTGGGCCCTGGGGATTCAGACGGTGGCTGTTCAGTGGAATAAGGCTGAGTACCCCACTTGCAGCACAGTGGGCCCATTTTGCAGCACTTGAATGCTCCACACAGGATCCAAGTGTCCAGCTCCATGACTGGGCTGCCATGTCCCACAGAAAACACACACTTCAAAGCGGTGTTCCACACCTCCTCAAGGAGAACAGAAGGTGATGGTGGAGAAATCCATGTGTTTACCTGGATATTGATGCCACCAGGGAGCCTGGGTAGCTAAGGGTGCTGCACCCCTGGCAAACGGGCTGGAACACACAGGGGACTTGAGAAGACAAATACCCCTAGGTGAGAGCTAGAGGTCTGGAGTGTTACTGTGCCACTGAAACTACAGTTGGAGTGAGCATAGACATGACTTCAGCTTGCATTTCCTGGCTTCCAAGCACTTTAAAAATCCTGATACTCTTCTGAAGCAGGGCTTCAGTTTGCCTATTGCAGGTCTGGTGAGCAGCTCTCTATAGACAGAGGACAACCCAAATGCCGAGCTGGGAGCAGAAGGCTCTCTGTTTTAGCGTGGGGACTCCCCACAAGGGGCAGGCGATGTTTCTCCGGACACAGAGAGCACGGCGAAGCCGCGCAGTTCCCGCCGGGGCTCGGCAGCTTTCGACTCGCTCGGGTCTCGCCCGCTCTGCAGATGGAGCGATGCGCGCCAGGGCCGCCGGCCGTCACCCGGGGGACGAGTCCGACGAACGGAGTGCGGGGGGCACGAGCGGTGTCGGGGCCGCGGGGGAACAGCAAGAAGGGGGCATTTCAGGATACACACGCACCCCTCCCACCCTGACCCGAGTGCGTTTGCGGGAGGCGCCGCGGTCTTCCCGGCCCCGCGGCGCCCGAGCCCGTCGGTCTCACGGAGACCCCGCTCCGAACTGACAAGGCTCCAGGGCCGAGACAGGGGCAGTCCCGACCCTGCCCCGTGGTTGCTCCCCCCGCGCCCTGTTCGGAGGCGGGCGGCCTGCGGACACGGCACAGGCACGGCACGGTCCTGGCACGGGGCGGCCGGTGCCTGGCCGGGGCCGGTCCGTCGGGGCGCTGGAGCCCGCCCTTTGCGCCGTCACCGGGCCACTCCCCGCGGGCTCGGCCGTCAGGAGCTGCCGGGAGGGCCGGCTCGGGTCCGGTTGCGGGAGCCAGGGTGGTGCGGAGCGGAGCCGGTTCGCCCCGTCCGTGGGCCCGGGCCCGGGCAGGGCCGTGCGGAGCGGCCCCGTCCCGTCCCATCCCCACAAAAGCACCCTTGTCCTGGCCCCGTAATCGCTAATCATCAATCACCATTAATAACAGCTGATGAGGCGGGAGGGGGAGGTGCCTTCCCAGGGGCCGGCCGCGCCGGGGGAGCGGGGCGCCTTGCCCCGCCGGAGCGGGCGCTGAAGGAGGAACTCGACCGTGATGTGCAGAAGATGGATGAGAGCAGAGGGCGACACCCCCGCCCGCCTCCCCTCCCCTCCTCCCCCCCTCCCCTCGGCGGCCCGGCCCGGCCCCCCCGCGGCGGGGCGGGCGGGCGGCTCCGAGCGCGCTTCCACTCCGCCGCGCCGAGCCAGCGAGCGGGCGGGCGGGCGGCAGCTCTCGCCGGGCGCCGGAGCCCACGGGAGGCGGAGGGCGCGGGCCGGGGCCGGGGCCGCGGCGGCGGCGGGGCCCGGCGGCGGCGGCGGGATCGCGGCGAGTTGGCGGCGGCCCGAGCTCGCCGGAAAGTTGGTGCCGGCTGAGCCGGAGGCGCCCGCTCGCCATGCAGAGACCCGGCGGCCAGGGGACCGCCTTCTCCATCGACTCGCTCATTGGGACGCCGCCGCCGCGCTCCGGGCACCTGCTGTACACCGGGTACCCCATGTTCATGCCGTACCGGCCGCTGGTGCTACCGCAGGCGCTGTCCCACGCCCCGCTGCAGTCGGGGCTGCCGCCGCTGGCCCCGCTCGCTTCCTTCGCCGGCCGCCTCACCAACACCTTCTGCGCCAGCCTGGGCCAGGCCGTGCCCTCCATGGTGGCGCTCACCACCGCCCTGCCCAGTTTCTCCGAGCCCCCCGACGGCTTCTACCCACCGCAGGAGCTGCCCCCGCCGCGCGCAACCTCCGACGCCGGCTGCCGGCGCGGCGCCGACGGGCTGGAGGCGGAGGAGCTGCCCCCGGGCCGCGACAAGGGGCCGGCCGAGCCGCCGCTGCACTTTCCGGACCCCTTCCCTGGCCTTGCAGGTAAGAGCGGCGCGGGCCCGTCCTGCCCGGCGGAGAGCAGCCGCCCCGCCTCACCCGGACCTCCGCAGCCTCGGGGAGATCTGCCCGGGTCCTCTCCACCGTCCCAGCGGCACCTGGGGGCAGGCGACCTTGCCGGAGCTCGCCAGGACGGCAGCCTGGAGCGGGGGTGCTGGGGGCCGGGACGCGGCGGGCAGGACAGCGGGGGAGCCACGGGTGGCGGCGGGACCTGCCCTCGGCTGTGCTCCCGGCCCGGCCCGCAGTTTTCGGGCCGAGTCGGGAGGACCGAACCGATTCCCCTCCGTTCCAGGCCCGGTCCGCAGCTTTCGCGGATGGGCGTCAAACTTCGCTTGCCTCGGCCGGGCCGCCGGGCAGGAGGGGCGGGAGAGCGGCCGGTCATGGGGGCCGCCACGGCGGGACTGGAGCGCCGCGGCCCGGAGCCGCTGCACGGAGCTCTCCGAGGTCCTGGCACTCGGCCCGGGGCGAGTAAGGCGGAAGGCGGCGGGGCGTCCCACGGCTCGGTCCGCAGCCCTCCCCGCCCGCACCGATCTTGGTCCCGGTCCCCGTACCGCTCCCATTTGGTGCGGCGCGGCGTGCGCCTTGTCCCCAGCGTGGTGCCGCGGCCCGGGCGGGTGGCTCCCGGCGTCGCCGTGCTGCGACTACCGCCTTTCTAAAGTTTCCCCCGAGCCCGCCCCGCAGGGCTGACGGTGGAGCAGGTCCCGCGCCCGCCCGCAGCCCCGCTCTCCTCCGTCCTGGCCGCCGCACCGCCGTGTCGGCACCGGCTCAGCCCGACGGCGCGGGCGGGCGGCAGCGCCCCTCCCGGGACCCCCGGTGCGGCCGGGAACGGCTCTCGTCGGGGTCCTCGCCTTTGTGCGCTGCGACCGCTCTCCGGGTGCGCCGGCACCAGCCTCAGAGACTTGTTGCTCCGTATTTCTCAGCCAGGTCCAGCACTCACCTCTTCTCTCTCGGTCCTGCAGCACGGGGCGTGAGGGCTCCCTGCGGCAAGACACAGACGAGCCAGCTGCTGCTTCTCTGGTGTGGCCTCTCTTGAGCTGTCTCTCCTGGCCACTCCTGGGATCCACCTTTGTCTCACAGGCTTCTTGGCATGCATGTGTGCTGAGAATCTCTGCTGCTTCTTGCAGTGCTTTGCTGTTAGTTCTCCATCCTCTCTTTAGTGTCTCCAGGGTTGTCTTCCTTGCCCTGCCTTGTTCATCCCTCAGAAGAGCATTTCACTCACTCAGGTACCCCTTAGACCTCTCGCTCCAAGTAGGACAATGGGGGCATTCTGCCTCCCTCTTGCCTTTCTGGGTTATTGGGTGCTCCTCCGGTGCTCCCCTGCCTCTCTGCTGAGTCAAAAGCCCAGTGCAATCTTACTTTTTTTGTGAAAGTCTTCTCGGGGGGCAGCACTGCTCTGGCCAAAACCAGGTCTGTACAACCTCATCTTTCCAGTCTGTGAGCAGACAAACTGCATTGTGCTTGATCTCCCTCTATGGCTCCTCAATAACTGAGCCCAATACGTTCCCTCCTCCCAAGGGACTCAGATGAACTGTCCCATTCTGTGGTCACTTCTGAATCCAAGAAATCCTACCTCTAAGATTTTTCCTGTTGCAACTGGATCATATGATGGAAGGGAAGATGTCTTGCTACTGCTGTTCATCCCCTGCTGCCTCTGAGCACTGGGTTTGCTCCAGAGCCATGAAGGATGCTTGTCCTTCAGCACAGGCATATGCCCATGTGGACCCAGTTCTGTGGGCTGCTTTGCCCAGGTCCAAGAGGATTTGTCAGGCCAAAAGTGCCCACCTTCTCCTTTACCTAATGTTTCTTCTGGCTGTACCAGACAAAACTGGAGATGGACAGTGGGGTTTGTTTTACAACCACCTTAGAGGAAACTCAGGAGGGTTGTTGTGAGCTTTTTCCAGTATTAAGGAATAGAAAGATGATTTGTGTCAACAGGAGTCATCAAAAACTATCTATAATCCAGTTTGCAACTCATATCCAGTCCACAGCTCTGGCCAAAAGCAATTGTCCAGGGAAGAGCAAGAGAGCACAACCTGTTCAATGTTCAATTCTAAAATGATACTTCTCTCACATCCAACCATCTGCACATCTGGGACTTCCTGTGCCAAGTGTTGTTTCTGTATATTTAGTAAACTTTGACTAATTTGTTTTCTGTGGCCTTATCTAATCTTCCCTGGAGTCCACCAGAAAGGAGGGATAACCTTGACATCAGCCACATCAAGATGGCAAGATGTTCCACAGGTTTTTTACCTGTGGAAGAACCTTGTGAAGGATAAATGCCCCCTTTTGGTAGTTTTGCTGACATTTAGTGACTTATACTCTGGAGTAACTGCTTCTATCCCTAGGCTCTGTTAGTATCTCCATCATGCAGGTGTCTGTGGACACAGGATCAGTTGCTTCCTGTATCAGCCAAAGGAATCAATGCACTATTTTAGGACTTCTCTCTGCATCCACTGGGTTTGAAACTTGCTTCCAGCAATTGCCACCCTTCTTGAGCAGGGAGAGGCATGTAGGGAAACTGGTGGTGAGAAGCAGCAAAGCTTGAAATCTGGTTTATTTCTACAGCTGCCACAAAGGTATGACCCCTGGTGTAAGGGTACTTAACACCTCTAGCTCTCCACACCTCTTGTGAGAGCAGGTTTGTTCCTGAGCTGTGCAGATCTCCTCAGATTCAGGCAGTACTCTGAAGCTCTTTCTTGGTTTGCTAGAGTGACTGCACATTCAGTCAGGGACAGAGTGAAGTTTCTGTTGTGCCCCTGTGTGCCTACCAACACAGGGCTCATCACAATACCCATTCCTGATCCAGGTCTTCCTGATGCTGCTTGAATAACTTTGTCACCTGTGACACCCGAGTCTCTTCACCATGCTTTCCACATCCATAATTATAGAATCACAGAATGGTTTAGGTTGGCAAGGACCTTTAATGGCCACCGAGTCCAAACCCCCTGCCATGGCCTGGGATATCTTCAACTACATCAGGTTGCTCAGAGTCCTGTCTGACCTGGCTTTGAGTGTTGCTGGGGATGTGGTACCCACTGCTTATCTGGGCAACCCATGCCAGTGTTTCACCACACACATTGTGAATAATTCTTTCTTATATCTAATTTAATTGACCTTCTTTTAGGTAAAATCATCACTCCTTGTCCTATCACGACAGACTTAAAAGTCTCTCTTTGTTTTTCTTATAAGCCCTCCTTAAGTACTGAAAGTTGCAATAAGGTTTCCCTGGAGCCTTCTCTTCTCCAGACTGAACAACCCCAACTCTCTTAGCCTGGCCTCACAACAGAAGTGCTCCAGCCCTCAGAGCATTTTTGTGACCCCCTTTGGACTCCCTTCAATGTCTTTACAAGATCAGTGAACAGCTGTGACGTTGTGAAAAACAAACCAGCAGGTCAACCCTATTCTTCATCTACTGCATCTCGTTGATTTTTCACTTGTGATGCTTTGCTTCGTGACAGCTTCACTTCATGTTCAAAGGCTTTGAAAGTCTCAGTATACCCCAACCACATGGGTGGGATCCCCTGCCTTCATTCCATCCTTGCTGGGGACACAGCAGGTGACTAACAGACCAATATATCCATTTTCTTTGTGAAAACATCCAATTTAGATTCTGTAATCAAATAGTTCCAAGTTCCTTACTGCAAACCCAGCTCTTTTTAGAAGACACAAATGTGAGAGTGCTCAATTTAAAATTTGGAGTCTGGTTCTGAAGAGAGTATTCAGAGATAGCAGCTGTTTTGCAAACCATTACGTTGCTCAGCCTTCCTCCAGTCTCCTGGGGCACAGCCTGGGCTGACAGGAGCAAACTGCCCTACCTGCCCTGTTTGTTGGTGTGGCCGCTGCGGTGCCATCCTCCGTCACTGGGGAATTGCAGTGCCAGGGCAGGACCTAAAGAGCCATTGGGAAAGACACTGAATTCCTCATAAGAGCTCTCTCACCTGGTCAAGCCCCATGCTCCACCGGAGAGAGGTGGTACACAGAAGTGAAAGCTCTTCTTTTCCTCAGCAAAATGCTTCCATGAGGCTGTGCAATGGCAGCCAAAGTGCTCCTTGCCACCTGCTGCTGATCCTCAACCCCACAAGTATGAATTCTCTGGGTCTGTACCCTCTATGCACGTGGGAAATCTCTTCCCTGCCCCCGACCTTCAGGAAGAAAGAAATCACTCTGCAGCAGGATAGAGATGAAGGTGTTCTTTCCCACTGTAGGAAGCAGGAAGAGCAGGGAGAAGATTCCAGATCTCCAAAGTCACCCATCTGCTCTCAGGAAGCCACGGGCTTGCTGCAGGGCTAACATGGGAAGTGGGACCTCCACAGTCACCAGACTACCAGGAATGTTTCTGGGCTCAAGTAGTCTCCTGCAGTTCTGTTTGTGTATTTAAACCCTGCACTGTCAGGCTTCTGAGGGCTGTTCTGCCTTTCCCACTGAGATGAGGGGAGGCGGCCAGTGATCCAGTGGTCCAGGTTGCATATGCCAGTACCTGGACACTGCTTAGAACTTTGGAGAGCTGCTGCTTCTCCTTGTGCATGTTGGAGTATATAGAGCAGCAGTGCTTCAGGACAACTCCTTCCAGCAGTGATTACTGCTCTTGGGTCAGACAAAGAATGTTCTGGTCTCTTCTAATCTCAGCATGACAGAAAAGTTTCTTCACTTGCTTGTGCCGTGCTGTGGGTTGTCCCTTCATGACCCTTGTCTGTGGCTGAGAGCATCCTGTCACTTTGTTTGAGCCCTTCTACTATGGAAGTGACCATCTTCCAGACCTCTTTACTCCATCTATCTCCCACTGTGTTCATGGCTGTTTAATCATTCAGGCAGCAGTTTGGGACACAAGAAGCTTGCAAGGAAGAGATTCATACCCCACTACCCTATCAATATCCTCACAGGCATCTTAACAGAGCTGTCTGTGGTGATCCAAGCGCCGCATTCTGCCTGGTGGCCAGCAATGAGGTGCACATCTGTGTGATGTTGACAGGTTCTGCCCTGCCTCTCTGCCCACTGCTGGGTGTAGCTGAGCCCTGAGCATCGGCTGCCTCAGCACCTTGTTCCCTGGCTGTACAGTCTGCTGTGGTGCATCCTTGGATTAGGGAGGGAGAGCCAGAAGTGGGCCACCTCACGTCCTATAGAGCCCTGCAGAGAGGTTTGCTGGGCTGGAGCTGGCTCTGGATGCTGTTTCCAGGACAGTTCTTCAGCTTTTGGCTGGGTACTTTCTAACAGCATCAATGGTCTGGTGCACCGGGAAGGGACAGGGAAGGCTGAGCTGGGAGACGAGGTATGGCCGTTCTTTCCTATGTGAAGGTCCAGACAAGCCCTGGCAGCGTTGTGATGTTCTCCACTAGACTGAGACCGTGATGCTGCTACGGCTGGCCCGTGGGATGGGGCAACTGCTGAGGGGGTCAGACCCCACAGTGGCCGCCGGGTCCGTCGGTGCTGCCCCTCGCAGGCGGGCGGGCTGCGGGGAGCAGGGCTCTGGGGGGTGGAGCGGCTGGCGCTGCTCGCAGCAGGACCCGGTGCAAGGCTGCTGCTGCTGCTGGGGCCGGGGCTGCTGCTGCTTCACCCGCTCCGGGGCTGCGGAACGCGGTAGTGACGGGGTCCGAGACTGCGGGAGGAGCTGCAGCCTCCCTCCGAGGGAGCGGGGGGAGCCTCCCCCTCGGCTGCGGGGCTCTGGGAGCTGAGGGACCGCGGGCGGGGCGGGGTGCGGGCGGCCGGGCGGGGTGCGGGCGGTGGGCCGCGCCGGCGAACACTGACGCTGTGTGCCCCGCAGACGGGAAGGCGTACAGCTCAGACGAGGAGAAGTTGGAGGTGAAGTCGGCGGCGACGCCGTGCAGCGAGCGGGAGGAGGAGAGCTCGGCGGGCGAGAGCGAGGAGGAGCCCTTCCTGGACGGGGCGGCTGCCGGCACCGCGCTGGGAGCCAAGGGCAAGGGCAAGGGCGGCCCCGCCGCCGAGCAGCCCCCGCCGGGCTCCGGGGCCGGGAAGAGCCGCCGGCGCCGCACGGCCTTCACCAGCGAGCAGCTGCTGGAGCTGGAGAAGGAGTTCCACTGCAAGAAGTACCTGAGCCTGACGGAGCGCTCGCAGATCGCACACGCCCTGAAGCTGAGTGAGGTGCAGGTGAAGATCTGGTTCCAGAACCGCCGCGCCAAGTGGAAACGCATCAAAGCTGGCAATGTCAGCAACCGCTCGGGAGAGCCCGTCCGCAACCCCAAGATCGTGGTGCCCATCCCGGTGCACGTCAATCGTTTCGCCGTGCGCAGCCAGCACCAGCAGATCGAGCAGGGCGCCCGGCCCTGAGCCCGGCGGGGCTCCCGGACCCTGGGGCGGGTAGCGGCGGCGCGGGGGGGGCCGAGCGCCCGATCCCACTCCTGTGTACATGTACCTTATTTATTCCGTGTAAAGTCTGTACATACGGCAGCCTGTCCTTCTGCCCGTGCCATGGGGAGTGCGGCCGCCTGGCCCTCGGGCCCTGGCCGCCCGCTGGGCCGGGCTGAGCCGGGCCGGGCCCGCGCTGCCGCTGGCGCCCGCCCATGTATAGCTGTGATTTCAATAAATTATTTTCTATGGAGCAAGACCACGTTCTTCCTCGCTGCAGGGACGGGGATCCCGCTGCCCAGGCCCGGCGCGGGCAGAGAAGGAGAACAAGGAAGAGAGAGGGATGGGAACAGGAACAGCGACAGGGACACGAGCACGGGCAGGAGCACGGGCAGCGGGCGGCGGCGCCGACCCCGAGAGGCGGCCGCGGAGGTCGGGGAGGGCGAGCGGACGGGGAGAAGGGGAGGCTCCGGGGCCACCCGCCCCTCTGCCGGTGCCGGGGCCCGCAGAGCCGGAGGCTGTGCGAGCAGCAGCGATGGCCTTGCGGGCTCCATTGCAGCCGCTGCTGGGCCGGTACCGAGACGCGGGAGGGAGAAGAGGAGCGGGGGCCGGGAAGCGCCCGGGAGCAGCCCCAGGTCGGCCCTCCCGCAGGCGGAGCCGAGGCCAGGGCTGGTTCGGGACCGCCTCCGCAGCCCATCCCGGGATGGGGGAATGTGTGTGCTGCTGCGGACTCCCAACACGGCTGCGGGCCCTGCCCTGGCCCGGGACAGCCGGCTCCCTGGTGCTGAGGCCCTGGGACAGAAGCAACAACAAAAGGGGCTCGCACATCCAGGCCAGCCATTCTCTGCTCTGGAGAGCTGTCACATGAGGTGCTGCCTCAGCAGCCAGCCATCTCAGATACTGAGCCCAGCCCCGAACCCCGTGAAGACCCAGTTTGGCACAGGGCACAGCTGCATGCACAGCTCCATGCCCAGTCAACAGCACAAGGGCCGTGTGGCTCCCTGGGTGTCCAGCCTGAGGAAACTCTGCTCTGGTTTGACAAACATCAGTGAGTCCATGGGGCAAGGGAGCTCCTATGCCTGTGCTGTGGTAGCAACACCCATTGCAATGCCACCAGAGTTCATGGAGGGGGGGAAGGCTCTCTCCAAGGTTTTGCTGGGGTGCCAATTGCTCACAGGTTTGATAGGAAGTTTGGGTCACAAATGGTCCAACCAGCTGCTGTCACCTCCCCTGGGAGACACAGCTTGGGAGAGCAGGAAAATCCCTGACAGCCAGAGCTGACTCCACCTTCCTGAGCGCCCTCCCTGATGCCATAGCAAGGGCTGGGCTACGTCTATGCTGCTTGGGGAGCAGTGCTCCCTCCCCATGTCCCTTCCCTCTTTGGCAGGTACGTTCTGTTCACCTGGAGTGTGGGGTCCATCCTCAGCCTGTACAGCTGAGTCCTCCTGCAGTGCCCTGGAGCTTCGGAGCACTGGGGGGTGGCAGTCCCTGCCCCTTGGCTGTTGGCTTGTGTGGCCAACACAGACAAACACAGCTCAGATCAGAGCTGTTTGGACAAAGTTGTCCTTCTAGGTGTCCTTGGTGGGTACCTCTTTCCACAGAAATATTTGCTGCAGGTCCCGAGAGGGTTCTAGGGATCCTTTCAGGATTTGGTTTCTCAGCACAGCTGGCTTCCACTGCAGGACACTTTCCTCTGACCCTGCACCACTGACCTGGAAACAAGAAAGTATCCTCAGGAAATACCTGGCCTGGTGTTGCTCACAGCATCCCCAGCATGGATTTGCCCTGTTCAGGTGGCAACACTTGCTGGCATTCCCTCTGGATCAGGGGAGTGAACATCCTTTGGCAGCAGCCCCCAGTGCCCTGCTCTCAGGAAAACTCAGCTCCCTTTTCAACAGGCTGGGGTAGAGCTGCCTGCAGCACTTCTCTGTCCTCGGGTGGGTGTTGGTCTGAGACAGGGACTGACCTTAGCCGTGCTCCATGGCTGCAACGGGGACAGAGCTGTTTGCAGTGACTGCAATGGCTCTGGCACATAAACTGGTACTCACCTGGGGCATGGTAAAGCCATTCTGCAGCTACACACAGGGCTCTGCCACTACAAATGTGTCCACATGAGGGGTCTGTGCCCCTGCAGCCGATCACAGCACAGCAGTGCACGTTAACCACAACACTCCAGAAAGTGTCCACAGCTCCAGGGTTGGCATTAAAAGGAGTCAAATTTTATTTTAAGGTCCAAGAACTCCCCTTTTCCCACCAGGTATTTCCAACTGACACTGGCTTGAAATGTCCTGTTCCAGTGGCAGCACTGGTTTATTGAGTTTTAACCCACCTCCTGCACCGTAGAGGCCACTGCCCACCCGAAATCTGTGTGCAGAGCACTCCCACTCCACTGCATGCTCATCTGTGGACTGCTGCTGAGGTGGTTCCAACACCTACAGTTTTCAGCTGCATGGAAGATTTTGTTGTTGTTGTTGTATTAGACCGATCCCAGAGCCTATACACACTGCAACCCTACAAACAGCCATGTTTAAATCCCCACAAATGCTGCAGAGGTGCAGCTCTGTGTAGTACTGCTGGAGGTGACAGACTCCTGCTGTCACCAGCGCTGCTGGAGAGAGCTGCAGAGCAGCAGAGTGTTCCTGGCACCGAGAGGAGCAGAGCAGAGCTCCCTGCGAACCCTGAGCATTGTGACAGCTCTGGTGCCTCCTGCACAGCAGAGAGCAAAGCACTGCACAGTGAGCACATCGCACAGCACTGCCCATATTGTACCATGAAGGCACTGCCCACTCTGCACAATGAGCACGGTGCACTGCACTGCCCACACTGCCCAAAGCAGCTGTGGCCCCTCCTCAGATGGGAGAGCTGTGGGGGCCCCGTGAGCTGGAGCTCTGGGTGCTGGGTCAGACTGGGGTGGGCTGGGAGAAGGAAGGCCACAATGAAAAGCTGGGCAGTAAAGACAGACCCAGGGCAATTGATCCACGAAGCTGGATGGGGCCTTGGGAGGTCTCTGCTCCAACACCTGCTCGAAGCTTGTCCTATCCAAGATGCTGAAGAACCTGCCCATCTGAGTTCCAGTATCTCCAAGGCTGGGCAACCCCTCCTCTTCAGCCTCCTGTACCAGTGTCCAACCACCTTCCTTGTATGTTTTTTTACTTGCATGTAGTCAGAATTTCCCATCTACCAGCTTCTGGCTGTTATGCTGTGTCCTGGAGCAGGAACTGCTGGGGAAGGAATCCCCACACACGCACTGGCACAGATGTATGNCACACACACACACACACACACACACACACACACACACACACACACATGTGCAAGCACACACAGAGTAAAAGGTAGATACAGTGCAGACACACACAGAGATAAATACATAGAGTGTATATACATGGACATGTGTTTGTTTATACACACACATATATATACACACATTCCTATGAACAAGGCTTATTTTGCCCTAAGGAAGGCAATTTCAGCATTTATGAGGGAATTCTCCCTACCCAAACCTGTCCACTTGTTTACCTGTATGGTGGTTCTTAAAGAACTAGGAAAGGAGCAGGGATTGCATCCCACAGAGCATTTATTCACTCAGCACAACACAGCTGGTCCTCAGCATTCCCTGACAAGGGGCTTGTGATGGCCCACAATATGGTGCTGGTGCTATTCATTAGCCAGTGTCTCCAGGACTAGCTCAGGTACAGGAAACAATGGGCAAGAGAGAAGAAAGGTCCCAATGGCTGGCACCCGGGAAGGGTTGTGAGCTCCCTCTCACCACTCCCCAACTCCTTTGCAGCCCGTGCCAGCTCGTCCAGTGTCCCCATCAGCCAGGCTGGAACTCCCCTCAGGGCTTTGTGACTCCCTGTGCTGTGGGCATCTGCACCCACCATGAACGGGCACAGGGTGCAGGTGTTGCAGTGGAGTGTGTTGGTGCTGTACCTTCGTGAACACAAGCCAAGGGAGCTGGGACACTGTGACACCTGTGCCTTTTCCCCCACAGGCAAGGCCGACTGGACACACAAAGGCACAGCCCTGTGGCAGGATCTCTGCTCTGGCCACCTCTCCTAAAAGCACCTCTGCATGTGCTCAGCATGTGATCCCAGCAGCCTCAGGGTGGGCAGTGCTGCCCCATGCCCTACTGTGCCCACCTACAGATCCCCAGGAGGCTGTGCCTGCTCAGCTGGGGCTGCAAGAAAGCCCGTGGGGCTTTTTCTGGCTGTGCCCAGGCTCTCTGGGAAGTGCTGCAAACCTGTGGTATGGCTGGTTTCCAGCCTAAGGCTGTATCCCATGGATTTACTCATGGCACGAGGCTGCATCCCATGGCTCCTGTCCTGTGGCACCCACCTTCCTCCCGTTGGCTCCAGCCTCAGCTCGATGGTGTGAGTGCTGCTGGCTGCCTGGGGCAGGGTCCTCATGGTGTGCCACGGATCTGCAGTGGTCACTGCTGCTGCTTGGGGCCACAGAACACAGGGACAGTCCCACTGCTGCTGCCCTGGCACGGTCCTGTGGTGTAGAGCAGAGCAGAGGGTTGGCCTGTGCTCTCCCTGGCATCAGCCTGAACACAGACACCTGACCCCTGCCCCAAAAAACAGACACAGTGCCCTTAAACACAGCCACACAACTCCTGCCCCTAACATGGACACAGCTCCTGCCCCTGAACATGGACACACACCTCTTCCCCTGAACACAGACATGGAGCTCCTGCTTCATTCACCCTGTCCCGGCCCAGGGCCACCTGAAGCCACACTGGTCACCTTGGCACGCAGATGTGCTCCAACACTGGGGTAATGCTGGGCTGGGGCAAGGCAAGACAGGGCACGAGTGCTGCTGCTGGTGGGGTCTGGCCCACTCTTGGCTCCTCGGGACGGTGCCAGAGCCTGCAGGGATCTGGTGGCATTCCCTGCCCCCAGGTGCCAGCAAAAGGGCATCACCGGGATCCCCAGCACCTGTTTGCAGTTTGTGGGCAGCAGCAAGGCACGGGGCCTGTCCCCACGGGGCTGTGTGCCCACAGCACTGCACTGCCAGCAGAACCTGGCCAGGGCTCTGGCTGCCCTGAGGGGGCTGCAGCCCATGGACACCGCATGGGCCGTGGGGGGCTGCTCGGGGCTGTGTGGCCCCAAACCTTGGACATTGATGATCTTTGTGGGTCCCTTCCACTGGAGGGTATTGCCCGATTTTGAGTCCAGAGCTGTCCCCGCATGGCTCCTGGTGGCATGGTCATGGCTCGCAGCCCCAACTCCAGCCCCGATGGCTCAGGCAGGGTGTGGGGGCAGCCGAGGGGTCTCCTGGGGTCAGAGCTGGGTCCAAGCTGGGCACCGGGGGGCCTGGGGCAGGGCTGGGATGGGAAGGGAGGCGCCAGGGCTGGGTAGGGCGGGATCCCGCGCGGGAGATGATGTATGGGCAGATGTATCAGATCGCACAAGATAAACAAGCAGTGAATTTCATCAGGGCCCATCATGGCTTTAATTTGGCTGCCTAATGAGTCAGATCCAGCCGCGCAGATAAAAGTTGTCAGAGNCAGGATGAGGATGACGACATGGGCACACACAGGCAGAACATATCAAGAAGTGGAGGGGCTGGTGAAGGAGCTGGGGCCACGGTCTGCAGCCCCCAGCAAGGCAGCCTTCTGCCATGGGAGGGGCACAAAGAAGAGGCAGCAGGAGTTTGACAGGGACATCTGAGGGTACCTGTGGCAGCTGGGGGTGTCCTGGCACCTCCCTTCCTTGCAGCACTGCCAAACAGGCTTGGGGTCCAAGGCCTGTGCCCAGTCCCAGTGCAGCAGAGCCTGGACCCCAGCACGGAGACACTGGAGCCCTGAACTGCTGTTTGTGGCGTGGCTTGGGGCGCAGCCAGCCCGGAACTGCCAGCACTGGAGCCCTGCTCTGCCCACAGCTATGAGAAGCATGCAAAGTCAGGGCTGGCAGAGCAGACACACGGCTCCCTTCACTGCTCAGGGATGTGCCTGTGCCTTGGGACTCGATGATCCCCAGTTTTCTGTAGCTGTAGCAGACTCCCTGCTCGCTGTGGCAACCCATCACTCGCTGCCCATCTCTGCCTTCCCCCGTCCCAGCTTAACACTTGCTGTCCTGTGCACAGGGACCAGCTGGCCCAGCACTCCTGCCCTCCATGTCCCCTCTCCAGCACACCCCTCTGCTGTGCCCATCTCCCATCCCACCAGAGCTGTGCATTCCTCTGTGACCATGGTCTGGCATTGTCCCTCAGTGCCCAGGGTTGGTCCATCTCCCCTCCACACCTCAGCACTCTGCTGTGTCCCAGGGGCCCGGTTTGGGACAGGACTGCTGTTTGGCACAGAGCCCAAGCCAGAGAAGAGGCTGAACGTTTGTCAGTGTGGGCTGGAGAGAGCCCAGACCCAGCTGCAAACCAGGGCTGCATCAAAGGCCTCAAAGGCAGCACACTGAAACGCTGGCCTGGCAGGAGGTGGGTTGCTTTATTGGCCTTTATCTCCTTGGCTGCAGATAACACACACAGGGCAACTCATGGAAAAGAAACCGTATATACAGAGTGTCCATATAAATATTTCCAATGTACATTTTATACACAAGTGACAGAGACATTCCATAGCAGTGTCCAAAGCCTTGAGGTTCCAGCGTTCAGCTAGAGGCTTGTCCCCAGTGCAAAGAGAGATGGTCCCCTCCTCTTGCTCAGCTGGAGACCAGCCCCACCTGGGCAGCAGCGGGAGCCAGCGGGAGGCTCTGATGGAGACACTGTGTATGGCTTGGAGCTTGGAGCTTTAACCTGGAAGGACAGTGACTCTACAGACAGACAGACAGACAGACAGAGCTGGGGATACCGAGGTGACCATCCTCTTCCCCCTCCAGGTCACCAGGGAGGCTGGGGAGACCTTTGTCCAGGGGCTGCGCTGGGGAGATGCCACCCTTGCATCAGCACATGGGGAGCAGTATCAGTGCATGTGTCCCTCCTGCACCAGCCAGAAGCAGAGGAGCATGGGGGTGCAATGGAGAAATATGCACCTCCTGCTGCCCCCCACCTCACCACTGCACTGGGGGGTGTGGTGAGGCTGACATGGAGGGAGAGCAGGAGGGAAGCACCCAAACTGACCTGCATGAGGGAGCAGGTGCAGCCATCAGCCTCCCAGGTACTGCTGTGCAGGGGGGCTACACACCTGAACTGCCCCCAGCCCCTGCTTTATGTCCAGATGGGTGTGATGAGGGGGGCAGGAGAAACTGCCTCCCCATCCATGTACCAGTCACGAGAATGGGGTGCACTGGAGCCCCCGCAGTGATTATGTGGGAGCCCCTCCAACAAGCTGCCAGCATTGGGTCTGCACAGCTGCACGGCAAGAGGGGGCTGGAACCAGCGCAGAGGAGCAGGATGCTGGTGCCCAGCTGGCTCCCAGCCTCCTCTTGGCTGGAATAGGGATTCTGGTGAGGGCAGGCACCGTGGGGGCCCATCTGTGCTGCTCTCAGAGACACTCCTGTGGCCCTGGTCCCCGGCAGGGCTGGAGGGCAGCTGTGCAGGGCTAGACCGTGCTGGGGCTGGTGCTGAGCTCGGCCGGCACCACGGCGCAGGCGTTGTTGTTGGCGTTGGCGTTGCGGCGGGGCAGGCTGGGGGTCAGCGTGGCGGAGCTGTCGCTGGGGCAGCCGTGCTGCAGCAAGATGTCGATGCACTCCTGGCTGCCGGCTCGCCGGGCATAGGCCAGCGGGGTCAGGCCCCGAGCGTCCCGGCTCTTCACATCCACTCCGTACTGCACAGGAGAGAAGCGGCTGGTCAGTGGTACCTGGGAACTGTGTGCCCACGGGCATGGGAGTGGCAGGGTACAGTGGGGCTCTGGGGAAGGCAGGAGGAGGGAGCTGGGAGGGTGGGCAGGGAGAGGGAGCCAAGGGGGTGGGCGGGTCAGTGCCAGTGGGCATGTGGGCAACCCACAGAAGCGGGATGGAAAAAGGTAGCAGAGAGGAGGGGAAGCACTGAGATAGCACCAGTAGCACTGCAGTGGAGGCTGCAGGTTCTGTCTTACCCAGATGAGCAGCTGTGTGAAGACGACATTGGCCATTGCGCAAGAGAGATGCAGCGCCGTGCGCCCGTCCCCATCTCCATAGGTCTCGTTCACTTCCTCCTTGGTGCCATGGGCCAGGAGCGTCACCACGAGGCGCAGGTCATCCTCCACCACGGCCCGCAGCAGCTGCTGCCCCAGCGGGATGTCAGACTGAGGCAGTGGGGCCAGAAAGAGCTTCTGCTCATACTTAGCCCGGATCCAGCGCTCCTTCTCCTCCCTGCCAGACAGGACATTGTCACTGTCACAGTTGAGACTATTTGCCTGGGTGCCATGCACAAAAGGACACGAGTATCAGCACTGCCACGTGAACATACTTGTGTGAGTAGTGAACATCTGTCACACCCAGGTATGTTCTGCATAGCCCCTGCCGTGCCCCTGTACTCACAGCTGCCACTGAGGGTCTGGAATCCCACTCTGGACACCTGCCTGACACCTGCTGGACTCACTGCACCTCCTTACAGCTCCCTATGGACACTGTGTGTTTACATCCATGCCTGTACAGCAGCAGCGTCTTGCACTCAGACCCCACACCTATCCCCATGCACCTCCATGCCGGAGCCCCTCGCACCCCAGTGCTGAGTGCCGGTGCTGCGGCAGCTCAGGGACCATCCCTGTCCCGTGCCTGCGTGTGGCCCACGGCCCGTGGCAGGAAAAGGTTAGCGCTGCACACGCCAGCCCAGTGCCACGGGAGGCGCCTTATCGCTGCTGCCGTCTCGCCTGGTGCAGACAAAGGCAGTGTCCGCGTCCGTCCCGCCGGGGCCGCGGGGCGCGGATCGATGTGTGCCGTCCCGCCGCTATCTGCTGCCATTCTATCCATCTACATCTGGCGGGCGGCCATCAATGCCCCGCGCCGAGCATGCTCACTCCCGCCGCCCCCTGACCCGCGCTCCGCCGCTGATAAGCCGCAGAATGGGCTCTTGTTGGGATGAGTGACAGGAGAGTGGCTCCGATAGGGACAGACAAGGGCCTGAAAGGGACAGACCCTGGAGACCTGCACGACGACGCTGCCAAGCCATCTCTGTTAACCCCTTCGGCTTTGTAGCCAGCCTCAGCTCTCAGAGTCACGGCACGGCTGTGGCTGCCATGGAGCCTCACTGCCCCACCAGGATGGCAGGAAAGGGCGGCCAGTGCCTCGCAGGCAGTCGGGCCCCCCAACACTGGAGCATCCTGAGGAATCCTGCCTGCCTCAGTGGCCGCTCCCAACCCCTGTAGTGTCCCCCAGCCCTCCTGGCATGGTTCACCACCTCCCTTACCGACTGCTCTCAGGCGTGGGCTTGGGGTAGCCTTCCACCATTCCCTCCCAGACAGCGTTTGCCAGCGCGTTGCCGATGGCCGTCATGACCATAAGAAGCTCGCTAGGCCAGTCATCCAGGTCCAGGGAGCGCACACGGGACAGGTGGGTGCCCAGGTTGCGATGGATCCCGGAGCACTCGATGCACATGAGAGCACCCAGGTTCAGACTGGCCCAGTCCGGATCTGAGGGCAGCAGGATCAGTGGGGGAGAGTTAATAACCTGCCAAGACTCACCAGCCCGTCTCCTGTAGTCCAGACTCCTATCTGCAGGCATCTGCCCACCACAGCCCTTCCCAGTTAAGTGTCCCTGGGAGAGGTGGGCACAGAGAGGCCAGGACCTCAGGCTGGCCAGTGAGGGGTCACAGGCCAGGGGGGGAGTGTGGTCTGTACCCCAACCCCGAGGAGCAGGTCCACTGCAGGAGAGGACGGGACAGACACACAGAGCAGGCTTTTCTGGGTTCAGAGAGGGGGTGCCTGGGGTGGCTGCAGCCCCCTCCCCTCCCCAGTGAGCCCCCCCAGTGCAGCATCTCTTACTCGGTGCATCGCAGTCCACGCAGAAGCTGTTCCCACGCGCGGTGCGGACGGCCTGCATGGCCTGTGCGTCGCCCTGGCTGCCCAGCCGAGCCTGCAAAGAACCCACAAGGCCCTCTTCACTGGGGGCCAGACACCCTACCACGCATCCTGCACCCCTCCTGGCATGCCACACCATGCTCTATGAGGCTGGCCCGCATGGGGGCTCTGACAACAGGGTCTGGAGTGGCCAGGTGTGCGCCAGAGGAGCAGAGGACAGTGGGACAAAGTGGGGAGAAAGGGCAGAGATATCCTGGAAGGGAGGGAATGAACCACGCAGGATCCAGTCACATGGGATGCAGAATACTCTGTGGGGACAAAGCCAGGTGGGGAAGAGGTGACAAGAAACCTGGGGGAACTGCACAGTCCCAGGGACAGGACTGAACTCTCACTGGGAGAAGAGAGATCAAGGCAGGATTCAGTGCAGACAGACAGGTAAGTGTGAGACATGGAGGAATGTGACAAAGCAGATGCCAGAGAAGATAGAACAGAAGTTGGCCAAGGCCTCTTACCTTGTTTTTGCTGCTCTCACAGCCCTGCAGGCTGGCCAGGATCTGGCTCTCAATGGCCTGCACCCAGAGCTCCCGCTCCTCTGATGTTGAGGCTTCAAAGAGCCATGTCTGGCCCGTCAGTGACACGATAATGAACTCAAATGGCTCATCTGGTTCTGGAAGAGAAACGTGTGCCATAACACAGGGCTGGGAAAGAGGGGGTCTGCCATGGGACAGATCCTGGCAGGCCACTGCCATCCCCACATGGCCGCGTCGAGGCAGCAGCAGAGCCCAGGAGGCTGGGACAGGCAAATGCCTGCAGAGACGAATCTGAGCTCGGTGCCAGTCCTCCCTCCCTCTGCCCCACACAGCTCCACGGGTTTGTGCCCACTCTCCCTGCCCTGTGTCCCACCCTCAGAGAAAGCTGCCAACCTCTGGAGCAGTGAAATCAGCTCCTCCACTGAGCCGGTGCCTGCAGACAGCCCCGGCACTCAGTGCCCGCCCTCGAGTGGCTTTGGAGCGAGGGCCCTGCACGAGGGCCCTGCACACGGAGGGAGCTGATGCAAGAGGGGCCTGTGCAGTGGGCTCAGAGGCAGCTCCTCACCCCGGCTTAAACGGTGTTCTGCCCTGCTAACACCTGCCAGCCTGGCTCTGCCTCACAGGGCCCCCCACGGGCACAGTTCATGGGGTGTCGTGTCAGCCTCACACCCAGCACCAGCATTTACCTTTTATTGCCAACTTCAGTAGTTAGTGCAGTAAATGACTTAACTAAGCGGGGCCTGAATGGAATGACTAATAAACGTTATGTCACAGCACACGCTTCAGCTCATAGCAAAATGATTTGTAATTACCTAATTAGCGTTATGCAAATAACACCCTCATCTCCATAATGTGCCTTCCCAGCTCTCTATTAAAAGCAGGGAGTCAACTGCTCAGCTCCAGAGACAGCACGGAGGCCGAGGGGCCTCCGGTCCACATCAAGGCAGAGCTGCACTGGCCTCAAGCCTGACAGGGTCTGTGCACAGCAGGCATGACATGGGGAGGTGAGCAGGGGAGTCTGGAGGGGTTTGATGGAGGTCTCCTCCTCTCCCTGACTTCTCTGCAGCACAGAAGCCCCTCACTGTGGAGGGAAGCAGAAGAAAGGCAGGGACTGAGGAGCTGCCACAGCTCACAGTGAATGGCTGTAGGGGCCCCTGGCCAGGTCCCACCAAGGGCACGGCCACCCTCAGCTACTGCAGGGCCACCTGGGCCCATCTGAGGCAGGCTGTGTCCACAAACATCCCCAGGACATGGAGCAGCCTTGGGAAGTCTCTTTAGGAAAACCAGGTCCGTTGGCCATGATGGGAATGCACAGCCCTTCCTCCCAGGCTGGTGGTGAGCACCTGCACCAGCAAGTACCAGGCCTGGAGACCACCAGTGCTGGTGAACTGGTGTGGGAGCACAAGACTGGGTCTCCACACCATCACAGTCTGGGGAGGATGGAATGACTCCGGCATGAGGGCTTGTCCTGGCTTGCCCTTCCCAGATAGGAAGGCAAGCCTTTACTCATTCCACCCTAAATTAGCCTGGGACTCCCCCTCTGGGGGAAGATGTCTGCAACTGCCCCTCTCCTGCTGGAATGAGAGAGTGAGCCCTCAGAAGTATGTCAGACTACAGGAAGCGAGTAGTTAACCACACTGCTGGACTCTCCCTGTGATACACAGGCATAACTGGGACATCCCACTTGTCCAGCACTTTCCTCCAGCTCTCAGCTGCAGGAGAGACCCCACAGACATCAAGTCCCAGCTCAAGAACCGGATTCTTGGAAAATATACAGCTGTTAGCTTGTGAATACTGGGAGTGGAAATAACCAGCCAACAGCCAGGGTAACAGGCATTGCCTCCTTCGCTTGCTGGCACCAGCCTTTGTAAGTGCTGCCAGACCCCGGCATGGGCAGGGAGCCTCCAGACTGCAGGGGAGCCAGGACCTTCCCCCCACAGCCACAGGACTGGTGGCTGCCGGGGGCCAAGCACTACCGACCAGCCAGGAAGGAACGAGCAGCAGCTCCCTGGGGCAGAGGCTGCCCAGGTGCTGGGGGGAGCATCTGCAGACAGCGCTCCTGGGGGACCCTGACACATCAGAACAGGCCCTGTTCTCCTCAAATCTCATCCTGCCTTGGCCTGAGCCACCTGTGGCTGCTGCTGCTGTGTTGCAGAGTCCAGGCCAGTTCTGCAACTCGGGAAGCACTGGATCCACCTCAAGTCCTCCCTGCTGCCGAGCCGCTTCTGCACATCAGGAAGAGGACATCATGGGGAACAGGACACAACAAGGATTCCTGCTGTGGGCTCACACGGCTCCATCTTCCTTGTTCCTGTTTCCTGTTCGCCCAACACCTCCCCACCAAGCAGGCAGCAGAATCCCAGTCCCAGCCTTCCTGCATCAAGGAATGCTGTATGCTTCCTGTACATCCTGTCCCTTCCCAGGAAAGCAAATGCCTGCTCTGCCTGCCCAGAGCTCTGGTGTAGGGGTCACTGCTGCTCCTTGAGGCACCATGCTGGGCGGGGGGCTCCACGTGGCTCCCAGCACTCTGCTCAGGACATTCACAGTAGGGCAGGAGATTCCCTCCTCCTGGGAGAGAAATTTCTGGGGCTCCAATGCGACTCAAATGGACTTTCCCTACTGTCACAGCTGAGGGACATCCCAGAGCTCTGGGGCTGCTCAGTCCCAGCCGTGGGAGCAGTCCCAGTCCAACCAAAGCCCTGGTGTCAGCTCTGCAAGATGCAGGACCTCCGTTCCCTTCTTTCTTTGTGCCTCCTGGATTCCAGCTTCATGCCAAACTTCTGCTGCTCTCAGAGCCCAGAAAGAGCTAACAAAGGACCACAGCTTTTCTGCTGTGCTGAGGCTAATTCCCCAGCTCATAGTGCAGCATGGCACTATGGGGCTGGATGTCTTTGGAGGCCTCAGCATAGCATGCCTACAACAGAAGAGCATGACACTGTGGGATCACACCCCTGGATTCACATGTGAGGATCAGCAGAGCTGGGAAGGGAATGAAGGACTTGCAGCAGTTTCGAACACTGTGCAGACCCATCTTCTGGGATGGTCCAGGACCAGTGCGTGAGCTCCTCAGGGCACCCATACGAGTTGGATCAGACTCGAGCTGTTGTTTTAGGGCAAGTACTGGGCATTCTCAGCTTCTTCTGGGGAGAGGTACAGGTTTCCAATGTGGCAGGGCCATTTCTGGCTGCATGAAAGGGTAGCACCCTTGCAAGCAGATGACATAAGCAGAAGGGTTTAGACAACCTCTGCTGAAGCAGAGCTGGCAGAACTCTCTCTCCTGCTCCACACATGGGCACAGGCTCCTTCTCAGAGGCCAGAGAAGTCCCAGAGCTTGCCAGCTCCAACTTGACAGGACCCAGACCTCAGAGGAAGGCACTCCTAGAGGTGCAGGGAGCCCTTCCCAGCTGCCTCCGAGTGAGCGGCTACCCGGGGGCCAGATGGCAGAGCCCGGCCCCCCAGCCCTGCGGCTGCCCCAGCGCGCTGGTGGGAGCCCATTACACCAGCTCCATTAGAATTAGTGGGCAGTGGAAATGAATGCACTGCCTCTCTCTCTCTTGATGATTTTTTGATGATGTTTTAAAGACTGAGCTCCGTGAAGAGTTGCTGAGCAGAGTTGGTGTGAGCTGGCTCTGCTAATGGGTGTTAACCCCATGCCCCCCCTTCCAACACTGCCCAGGAAAGAGGGCTCTGAACAGGAGCAGGATTAGGGAGGGCATGGCCAGGACAGCAGGGCCACATGGCACCCTGATTCCACTGGCAGCCAGGACGATGGGCAGGGACTGCAGGCCCAGTGCATCCACCCTCCCTCTGCAGCCCCAGTGCATCCACCCTCCCTCTGCCAACACACCAGCATTGGGGGGGAAGCATCCTCCAGACAGCAGAAGAGCACCACGGGGCTGCCAGGAATGAGGGAATGGAGACATCCCGTGTGTCTGGCTGGGAGCCAGAACAAAGGGAGAGCAGGAGGATAAGGAAGTGCTCAGCAAGATGCAGCTTGCATCTGCTGCTCAAGGCAGCCCTGGGGGAAAGGTGCCCACTGGAAGACTGTGTCCCACTGACACCTGTGGGATGCCAGAGAGGAAAAGGAAGGGGAGCAGCAGTGACACAGAGTGCTGCCCTCACAGCTCGTGCCAAGTGCCTTCTCTATGCTCTGAGTGGGGGCAAGTACAGCTCTGAGCAGAAGGGGTACACCGGGGTCCTAAAAACACCTCAGCTTCAACACAGGGCTGGGGCAGAGCTTGGTCCTGCTCTGCAAAGGGTTCTGGCTACACTCTGCATCGGTGCCCAGCCCAGACCCCCTCCCGTGGGGACCCTGGCATGGAGCCACAGGAGCAGTACTTCCCAACCTCCTTTCGCATGGACACCCTGCTTCTCTGTGGGGTGCAGCAGGTCACCCAGGCAGTGTGTTCCCCTGGGGAGCTGCAGTGGGACAGGCTGGCACCACGCCTCACCCGCACCCAAGGTGCCCCCACAGAGGTTGGGGCAACACTCTCAGAGCACAAGCAATATGGGGGGCTGCTCCAAAAGCACCAGGATACAAAGCAGCTCTGTGAGGACAGAGGACAGAGCAATGTCCCTCCGGTCCCCACCAAGTGTGGCAGGGCTGTGCTCACAGCACTTGGGCACAGCACAGCAATTCCCCCTCTAAACAGGGCACTGGACAGAGCTCCCCCATGCCAGCCCAAAGGCCCAGGGCAGCACTTTCTTCCCCTGCAGGAAGGGGGAGTTCAGCACAGGGGATGGCAGGAGCATCTCTGTGCCAGCACACCAGGCAGAGAGCCTTCCATGCCAGACAGCTTCCCAGCTGGCTCCTTCCTGAGCAGATGGGTGCCCGGTAGTGTAGGACATCTTCCCTGCATCTCAGCAGGTCCAGCAGAGCAAAGGAGCAGGATTCCACTCAACATCAGCATAACAGGAAGCAGAGCTGGCATGGAGCCCCACTCTTGAAGGAGAAGTCTCCCCTATCACCTCATCTCTTCACCATCTCCCAGTCACATCCAGGCTCTCCCTCCATGCTGGACTTCTCCCACTCCCATCCCTTCTCCCACTTTTTGCTGGAGTAGTAGAAGTGCCTCCAGAGGCCCTGGAGAGTGGGTAGTCACAGAGGGAGGAGGTGGGGGGACACCTCCAGCATGTGGGGCACACAGCAGGAACCAGGGCAGGTCCTGTCAGACATGCAGGGCGACCTTGGCCCACGGCTCCCTTCTCTGGCTGCCAAGGCTGTGAGGAGGGTCCTGGAGCAGGGCAGCCGGCAGCCCCTGGCCTCGGGATGCTTGTTTGCAAGCTGCGACTGTACCATATCATTATGAGGTGTTTGGGATATCAACAAATTAGCAGGCGTCTGGGAAGAGAAGGATGCAGCACCATTCGTAAATGTCAGTTCGCTACCTCCTCATTTTGCAGATCATTAAACCCAATATTCCCAACCTGTATTAGTGCGACGGGGACAGGCCCCTCCGCAGGGACAGTTGCCAGGAGAGCACAGCAGGAACAGCACTGTGGAGACCCCCGGCGCCTGCTGTCCCAGCGCCCCCAGGGCCCGGAGTGCCCCAGGCTGAGCTGGCACGTCACCAGCAGGGATGGTCTGGGGCCGGGGGGGCGGCAGCCGCGGGGGGCTTGAGCGTGGATGGGCACACTGAGCTGTACAACGGGGGCATACGGTGGGGTCCCAAACGTGTGTGGCACATGTGGGGAAGGACAGTGTGTCAGGAGGAGCAGGTGCTCCCAAGGGACACCACAGGTACACAGGGAGTCATGTAGGGGTGTCATTTCTGTGTGCATGGCAGGGAGGATGCAATGTGGGGTGCAGCATGTGCACAGCGGGGGCAGGCCTGGGAGGTGGCAGAAGGGTCAGGGGGTGTGTGCAGGCATCGGGGAGGGAGGTCACAGGAAGGATGGCACGGACAAGGCTTCATGGTGTGAGCAGAGGCTTGTGGCAGGGTCAGGGGTGAGCACATGAGGGTCTCTCAGAGGGGTAACACAGAGCTGTATAAGGCCCCCAGGAACCCAGACTGAGGGGGTAGGAGCTGATGGAGACAGGGGACCAGCTGAACCACAGAGAAGCCCAGCACAGGCTGCCTCCCCTCCCGCCAGGATGTAACAGGGAGCTCCAGGGTCCATAATGAGCTGGAGTGACTTGTTAGCACTGAATTAAGAGGCTTGGTGGAAGGAAGCACACGGGTGACACAAGCTGTGTGGGGCAGGCGGGAGCTGAGCGATAGCAGCTGGAATCCCCAGCAATCTGGTGAGCACGGCTCAGCCTCACACTCCTGGCTTGCCACGATCGGCCTCGACAGCCCCTGACAGTTGGCATTAATCACGCACATCGCCCCAACACAACTCTTTACTGGCCATCAATTTCCTGTGGGTTTTAAAACTAAAAAACAAAGACAAAACCGCGTCGTTTGGCCGCCACTGAGAAGCACATTAAGGGGCTGTCAGCTTCTCGCCATGCACCCTGCATCACTCTTTAAGCACATGAGAAGTTCATTATCCCCGGAGCTCTGGCAGCCATGGGGAGACTGGAGCAGGGAGCGTCGCAAAGGTGCTGCTGCCCTCAGCCGTGTCTGGTGGCTCTTTGGCCCTCCTGGCAGCCTGAACAGGGGCCGAGGGTCCAGGCAAAGAGGAGTGTGGCTGCAGGGGGGCTGTGGGCTGCTCCATGGCAGGACAGCGCACTCCTGCCCACAGAGCTTTGCTGGGTTCTGATGAGAGCAGACTTTCCTGATGGTCCTTGCAGGGTGACACTGCACCTACACCATGGGGATGAGCATCTTCGTCCCCTGACAGCCTGACACACATTTGCCAGCCTGTGGGTGCTCCCTGACAGCCTGAGCTGCACTCCCCGGTTTGGTGACATCTCCGGCAGCCCAATCCCACGCCTGCCATAGTTTGTGGATGCTCCCTGGCAGCCTGACACAGAGCTCTCTTTAACATGAGCCCATGTAAAAAAGCAACAGCTCGTTTGATTTATGATACTTCAGAACAACTAAGATTCAATTGCTCTGCACGTCCCTGGCTCTGATTACCTCCTAAATGAGATAAACTGATGGCAATTTATCCCCAGACCTCACCAACTTTCTCAGGATGCTAACCTGAGCTGCTCGTGCCTAGCTCACGGGTGTGGGGCGGGTGCAGGCAGGTGCAGGCAGCCCGAGCACAGCCCAAACCTGCTCCCTCACATATCCCAGGGCTGCTCCTGCCCGCAGGGATGTCATGACAGAGGCTGAGCCTGACACCCTGCCTGGCCCCATGCAGCTCCTGGTGGCTGGGAAGTTTTGGGGGATGTCCCTCGACAGTACTCCCCACACCAGCACAGCCACACTGACGTGAGCTAATGGAAAGTATGGCTCCTCACTGGAGTGTCCCCATGCTCCTGCCAGGACAGTGAACCCTCCACAGAGGGATGAGCACCAGGAGGGGACAGCAGCTCGGCCACAGGGGATGGCAGCTCGGCCACAGAGCCCGGCAGCCCCTCTCCCGGCGCAGCAATTTCACACTTTCCCCGGGTTGACTATGCGGAAGCAAAAAACCCGAAGTACCCTGCTTTGGAAAAAACTGCCATAACTGTTCAAAAACAGCTAAAAAAGATTCAAGGGGGTATCAGTAATACTTATGGACACCAGTCCATGACACAAACCATTGGCTATGCCCATGGTGTGGGGCAGTGCTCAGCCCAGGGGTCATAGTTGGACCATTCAGACATTGTGATGGGACCTCAAGCAGAGGCTCAGCACCTCCTTGTACTTGTTGCCAGTCTCCTGTCAGTCATGCAGGACAGCGACCCATCATGGGTGGCCACCTGAACACCAATCCCAGAGTCACTCAGTCCTCTGCCTCTGCCATGGCCTGCTGGTCCTGGTGATGAGGTGCCACAGCGTCCAGAGCTGCCATCAGTTCCTGGAGCAGTCCCAGAGCTCAGAGAAGGAGACAGACCAACCAAGTCACTCACAAAGGTACCACGGGCAGGAGCCATGCAGCAGGCATGTGGCAGGTGGGGGATGAAAAGGATGAGCAGCTCATAATTCATACTGAGCACAGGGATGCACATGGTCCTCTCTTGTCCAGGATGTCCCCCTCACACCAAAATGGGGCACATAGCTCATTGCTGCTGGACCTGGCTAAAACCAAGCTGGGAAGCTCTAACTGCAGCAACAGTGGCTGCTCCCATGGACTCAAAGCACGGTTCTGCTGGCACAGATGCTGCCCACAGCAGCAGATCCTGTTGATGCAGGGCAAGCTGGGAGCATAACAAAACTCACCCAGCCTCTGGAACTCCAATTCTGCAATTGGATCAAATTTCTAATATACTAAATTCTTTTAAAAAATAAATGCTTTTTAAAAAACACCTGACCAAAAGCCAGAAACCCACCATGCAGCAGCCCACAGCATCACCGTGCCTCAGCACAGGTCTGGGAGCAGCTGGTTCCGTAAGCTCTGTTCCACCGCAGCACTGAGGCAGCAGGCGTTGCACCCCTTCACCCACTGGAGAAGGACACAGGGGCGTGGAACGTCTGGATTTATGCTGGAGACATGGAGGATGGGCTGCCTGTGTGCCTGTGGGTCATGGATGCCCCCACTGCTGTGCCGTGCTCTCCTCACCCCCCACATGGTGCTTGCACTGCTCCTTCCCACTGCAACACTGCAGCAGCTCAGCCGCCTGCTGCCGTGCACTTTGGCAGCAGCAGCACTGCAGGTCACAGAGGGGGGATTCCTCCTCCTCCTGGCACTGGTGCCAGAGCTTCTGGCAGCAGGAGGATTCACAGTGTGCAAGGTCTGTGCAGTGACAGATGAAGTTTGCTAACTGACACTTCGCTGGTAAATGAAGTTCTGTGTTGATAAATGCCAAGGAATGGACATTGTAGGAAAAAGTTACATTGCTAAATTAAATTAACCATATCAACGTGAGACAGGGCCTGGGTAACACTTCAGGTTACACAGACCTCTGCCCAGCTCACCACCACGGCCAAGGACCAGTGCAGGAAACAACAAAAACACTCTGATGCCCTCATGCTCGCCACATCTCTCCACTCTCATCACTTCACCTTCCAGGGATGCTGCCAAACCAGGAAGGACAGAAAGAATGAGTGTGTGTCTGAAAAAACATTCCTATGAAATGATGGAAAAACTGGGATTGCTCAATGACTCCTGTCCTGGGCACACAAGGAGAAGGGTGACAGCCCTCCAGCCTGTGCATCTGGGAGCAGAGAGCTGGGAATTCTGCCAAACACACATGTGTTGTTGAAAAGGAACTAATCAAATTTTAAGACTTCAAGCAGTGGTTAGTCTGTGTTACTGCTTCATGAAAGTGTTCCCACATTCAATTACCTTTTCCACTAGGAAATTGCATTACATTCTGTGTAACGTGAGGTCCCAGCGTCTGCACCTCTCACCCTCCGTCAGCTGCACTGAGCAGCTGCAGGACCAGACCTCCTCTGCAAGCACTGACACATCAGTCCTGTGCTTCTTGGGTTTTGTTGTGGTCAGCTGAGAGCCCTCATGTCGACATTATAAACCAAATCATCACCGAGGTCAGCTTTGGGACCTCCTTTACAACGCATTCTTATCATTTTTTTTACAGGATAGGACACACTACTACAGCACATGCTCTCTCAGTCTTACGTGTGCGGGTGCAAAATCATCCCCTCCTTCACTACCCCCACTATTCATACAAAGAATGAGCCTCTCCTTCTGCCAAGCACTGGGCTGAGAACTGCAAACCAATTTGAGAAGGGCAACAGTGGGTCTGAGGAGGCAGCATACACACAGAGCTAAAAACAAAGTGCAACAACAGAGAACGCTTATTGCTAATCCATGGGACACCAGTCTGACAGACTCAAAAGATGCTCGAGGTTTCTCCATCAACCACTGCAGAGGGGAGGCCTGTCTTAGACTTGGTGGAAACAACTACAACTGCAAAAATGGAACAACAGAGCTGCCCAACTCTGCACATGATCTAAGCAATGATTCCAAGAACAAGAACTTGAGCTGTTCTGCTATGGGACACCTGGACTGCAGCCAGACACGTGATTTGGAGCAAGGTGCCAGGACAGCTGCAGCACCTTCAGGTACAGAATATTTCCTGGTTTGTTTTGCAGGAACTGTTAGCTTCCAACACTTGTACTGAACCCTCCTCCCCTCTGAATTACATCTTTACTTTGGTTCACTATAGAAGCTTATTGAGTGCTGTGGGACAGGATGACCAAGAATAAAGCCAAATCTCACTTTTTCCAGCAGCTAACCACAGATGCAAGCTTTGGAGAACATGGCTGCCAAGCTCATCTCTACCTGGACAAATTTGGTGTCTTTTCCCAGCAGAATGCTTCCCCATGCCTTTGCAGCTTCCCTGTCAAGCTTTGGGTCCCTCTTCAGCAACCAGAGACACCAGAATTTCTCAACACAAAACCCATCAAGTACTCTGAGCATTGGGAGAACAACGCACATGCCTTCAATTGGTCCCCTGAAGTAGACAAGCTTTTCCAAAAGACCCTTGGCTTGAGGCAGGTACCCAGCACAGGTCTTTTAAATTATGAAAGTTTGGCCAATTTACAAGTCAACGGAAATAGGTCCTTGTGGAGTAAAGTGTCTGAGGGCACACCTTAACCATACGGTGCACTCTCAGGTCTGCTATTACAGTTAGCAATTTTAATTACCAGTGACTGTCTGCACACACACAGGCGTGGTGATGGTGGTTTTGCATGGCACGTGGGAAATGGAGGGAAAGGCAGATCAGAGAGGCTGGTTGCTCTTTCCTGCCTCAGCCCGAGCTGCTTGGACACGGAGTGCTCTGAGCCCCAAGTCACCACATGAGAAGCACTCCAAGCCCCAGGCACCCAGAGAGCACTGCAGGACCCCTGGGTGCCTGGCACCCTGAGCCAGCAGAGCTGCCCCCCGGGCAGACCCTTCCTACCTTCTGCTGCTGTGCTGGGGCCATCAAGCCGAGTTGTCCCTGTGCTCTTTTTCCTGCGATGCTTTTTCCTGTTGGCATGTGGTGAAGGAGGCGGCTCCAGCTTTGGGCTGGCGGCACTGGAAATGTTTGGGCTGGAGCTGAGTGAGTCGGCAGTACCGTTAGCTGGGGACAAAAATAAGGCAAGTCACGTACAGTGGGGACAATGACAATTTCCTCTTTCCAGAGACAACAAAGTGTTCTGGAGCCAGCCCTGGCACTTGGCTGGCTTGACCCACACGACTCCATGTGACAGGGCAGGACCTGCCCAGCTCCACAGCACGGGGCTGTTGCCACACCTGCTCCAGCTCAGGGCCAGCAGTGCCTTGGGCAGTCAGGTTGGACCCAGTCTGCCCTGGGATCCACAGAGTGTGACCACACAGGGACAGCACCCAGGCAGCCGGACACGCACAGCAGCACCTCTGGAGCAGCCCCACGTCCCACCCCCAAATGCGTGTTCCTGGGGAAGCAGTTCCCTCACAGGGCAGTGACTTCACAGGGCTGGACAAGTGTTTTGGGAAGGGACAGGCCCAGAAGGTGGTCTTGGCCTCCCTGGGGCAGATCCAGGCCCCAGGATCTGCAGAGCCTCTGCAGAAGCATTGCCCTCCCAGCACTGCACTGCCAGACGAGGTGACTGGGGTTGCCACACTCAGGAACCTGAGCATGATGGGCTCAATAGGCTTCCGATACGGAGCTGAAGAAGCTGCATCCCCAGCAGCAACGCACCAAATTTATCCTCAATCATACTGTTCCTTACAATTAATAGCAGAATTAGAAACAATCAGGGAGCTGCCTAATTACTGTCAATTAGAGTGCGCTAATCAAGCTCCGATCACACACACACACGCTGCCGCTGCACTCACCATTAAATGTCAAATTTCATTAGAGACCAGCAACAAAATCAAAAGCCTGACATTCAATTTCAGCAGCACACACAGCGCAGGCTTCCAATCAGCATAAAAATGCAGACTCCGGGGAAGGCAACGAGGCGCAGGAGCCCTTGCTGCACTGTTAACCCTCTCCTAAATCCACTCCTGCCTCTCCAATGTCCACCCACCCCCAGGGCACAGACAACAATGCCCGGGACCTCTGCCCCAGGCAGCTTGCCATCCTCTGCCACAGTCCAGTGTCTCCCATCAAGTCCTGACTTCCCATTTCCATGTTCTGTGGCACTTGGAGTTAAGAAAGGAATCACAGCATTGCACAAGGGCAGCAGCTCCAGCAGTGGGATGGCAGGGACCTGCCAAGTCTTTCTCCCACCCCAGCCTGTCCTCTGCTCCCTTGGTTCATTCCTGGTTTGGCCAGACTGGTTTCTGGGGCGTGGTCTGTCTCGACAAACACCAACAGTGGGGCGGAGAGAGGCACAGGGGGGCACAGGCCAGGAGCTGCCCCAGGCAGGGATGGAGGTGCAGCTGGTGTCCCCCACACACAGCTGAGAGAGGTTGCAGCATTGGAGCTCTCCCAGCCCTGGTTTCTCCTGCACTGGCACATACCAGTAGGGTGTTTCTGCTGCTATTTATCCCTGGGGAAATAGCTCACCCTTGACAATTAAGAGATAAATCTAATAAAATCAGACTCCAGTTTTCTAAATATAAATTACTGATCCTGCTACAGGACTGTGCTTAGAGCAGGTGTGAAGCACCTTCAGCTCCCAGCCATATGTCACAGGGGACCTGAACTTTCTTGTCAGTGGCTACACATGGTGCCTCCATCCTCCCTCTGCTACCCACCTGCTCACCAGGATGCTCCCTGGGCCAAATCCCACACCCCTGGCACCCTGCCCCACTCCAGGCTCAGTGAGAGGGGTTGCACATTTCTGCTGTCCCCCTCCTGTGGCCTGCCCTGAGCCTGGCAGCTCCTGAGGGATCACCACCCACGTCCCTGCTCTTACTGCCCAGCAGCCAACACCAGAGCTGGGGACTTGCAGGGCCCCTGTGGGATGGGGACAGGATGGCAATGGGGTGGGGGCAGCACATGGAACACACTCCCTCTGCTAGATCAGGCATTGCTCACTCTCTCCTTCCCCAGCAGGACAACTGAACCCCTCTGACCCACCCAAGGACCTCCAGAGCCCCATCTCACCAAGGGGACCTTTCACAAGCACCCCTGGCACCTCCTGGGTGCTTCTCCAAACCAGTCAGCCTTAGGGGGGACCCTGGGACCCCACAGGTGGGCTGCAGAGCTCCTGCATAAGGGACAGATATAGAATGTCCTGGAGCATGTCTATATGACTGTATGGCCCCATCCCACTGCTCTTCCATGTACTCTCCAGGGTACAACCAGAGCAGATAGCCTGTCCCCAGGAGCTGGGACGGCAGCCTACAGCCTTGCTATGTGCCCAAAATCAGCTCTGAACACAGGAAAATTCCTCACCTGCCCTGCCACGCAGAACTGCAAACACAGCAGAGCTTGGACTCTGGCAGAGCTGGGCTTCACGTGTGTTGCAGGACAGCCTCACTCAGCTCAGCTCCTTGATGGAGGGGTGGTTGTGCTGCTCAGCTCAGCACACCCTGCCACGTGGACAGTGCTGCCCACCCAACAAATGCCAGCTCCCTCATGACACTAAGAATCCACTTCTGTCAGCTGTGGCTGTGGGGGACAGAGCAGGGACGCAGTCCTGGAAACTGCCTGGGACCTGGAGTGTTCTGTGGGCCCTCCAGAACAGCTAGCCCTGTGCTGAGTCTGTGGAGCACTAGCACAGGGCTTGGGGTCCAGCACAGTGTGGTGGGACCTGAGAGTGGGTGAACAGCCACCAGAATGCAGAACAACAGTGAGCACTGAGATGGCATCTCAGCCCTCCATGTCACTGGCAGGAGCAGCAGCACAGAATCACAGAATGGTTTGGGTTGGAAGGGACCAAAGCTCACCCAGTTCCACCTCCTGGCATGGCAGAGACACCTTCCACTATCCCAGGCTGCTCCAAGCCCAGTCCAACCTGGCCTTGGACACTTCCAGGGATGGGGCAACCACGGCTTCTCTTCCCTGTTACCTCACCACCCTCTCAATAAAACACCTCTTCCTTTTATCTAGTCTAAACCCATCCACTTTTAGTTTAAAAACATTATTCCTTTCCCTGCTGCAACAGACTGTGCCGATCAGCTCTCATTTGAGTCTTCAGTTACAGTGCATAGAGGCAGATTGGTCCAGGTGCTGTGAGCATGGACAGCTCCTCCATGGACAGGAACAGGACAGGGAGCAGAGGGATGGGGGGCAGAAGGACAAGGGGCAGGGGACAGGGGACAGAGGGATGAGGGGCAGAAGGACAGGGGACAGAGGGAGAGGGGGCAGAAGGACAAGGGACAGGGGACAGAGGGATGGGGGCATGGACTGGCTTGCTCTCCTATGCCACCCAAGGAAAGGCAGGACAGGGCAGAGCAACACACAGCACGGCCGCACCAGCCCCCAGCACCACAGAGGGGCTGCTGGGAGGAAGGATGAGACCTGCCAGGACAGCTCCTGGGGCAGGAGGGAATTGGGGCAAGGAGCTGCTCTCCAGAGGGCTCGTGGCACACACCCGATCTGTGCCAAGACGTGCCCGGCACAGTGCTGCGTGAGGGCACCGGACCTGCTGCTGTGCACACCGCGGCTCGGAGATCCCGCGGGCCGGGGAAGGTGTGGGGGCCTCTCCCAGCTCGGGGACAGGCAGAGACACGCCCGTGTCCGGTGCCCCTCGCACTGAGCTTCCCCCGGCGCGGGCTGCCCCGCTGCCCCCGTGTCCAAGGCGAGGGGGCTGCCGGCACATCCCCGCTCAGCACTGCGCCCTTCCGCTCCCCTCGCCCGCGCTGCCCCATCAGCAGTAACAGTCTGATTAATTCGCTTCCAGCAGGGAGCTGATGGGGCCAATGATGGAGCCGCTGCATCAGGCGCGCTGAAATTGATAGTTTTTCACAGTTACAAATGAGGAGCCTCCTCAGCTGCAAATGGCGCCCGCACAGTCGGACTCCGGTAATGATCATAAAGAGGCTCCTTTAAACTGCGAAAGCCCCTGGGAGCGGGCGGGGGGGCGGCTGCCGCGCTAATGAGAACTACAAGGGGCGAGCAGGCATGGAAATGGCTCCTCCACTCTTGATGTGCATTTAACTGCTTTTTTAGTGCGGCGGCAGAGCCAGGAACGAAGGAGTGATGAATGCAGCACAAAAGCATTTATTTTCCAATTCGGCAAAGTGGCTACGTTGGGAAATGTATGAATTATTTTAATTCACTCAACTGTCCTGAAACATCACTGAGAGCGAGTAAGCGTGGGGGGAGGGGGCGGGCCGTGCTCAGTGTGTGCTCCAGAGACAGGAATCACTCCTATTCCTTCGACTGCCCCGAAATCTGGGAGATGGGGGTGCCAACAAGGTGCAGTGATGGGGGAAAGCAGTGGTACCCCAGCACAGAGAGCTCAGAGCAAGGTTGGAGCAGAGGGCTCAGAGCCATCCTGCTGCAGAGCAGTGTCCCTTGGCTGGAGCTTCTCCATGTCTTGCAGGACTGCTTTTTCCCTGGTTGGGACACTGCCAGCTGACCCTCACTAAGGGGGACAGCCCCAAAGAGGCCCAGAGGCTGTGTCTGACACTCACGAGCAAACTCTGGGCTCACAACCACAGGGCAGAGCTCAGAACTGCCCCACTGCCGAAATGAGCTCCCATACCTGCTGCGGCTGAGGGGAGAAAGAAGGGCCAGAAGGGCTACTCACAGGGGTTGGGGCAGCTGCCAGGGATAGCCACAGCCTCGTTCCACTGGTCTGCACTGGAGACAGAGTAGGAGCGCTGGTGCATCCCGTCTGGCTTGGAGCTGAAGCCCACGAGGTTGATGCCGCTGATGGAGCGCTCGGAGTGCAGGGAGGTGCTGCTGGTCGAGTGGGGAGCACCTGCAAGAGAGGAATGAAGCACGGGCTGACTGCTGCCTGGAAGCACGGTGGGAGAAGGCAAAGCTGTCCCGCACCTGCTGCCAAACTCCTCGGGTGGCTCCAAAGGAGGACAGGCTCTCTCTGGCTCTCCTCTTCCAAGGGGTGCTGGTGCGTGACCCCAGAGGTGCTGACAGAAGAGCCCAGCACACCCCACTTCCCAGAGGGACCCCCAGCTTAGTGGGTTGCAGTGCAGCAACCCAGGATGCACAGCTGGGGATTCTGGCACACAGCTTCCCCACAGCTGGAGTTCACGGTCATGATTTTCACTACAGCCTCTGGCACCTGGGCAAACCCAAACCCACCCCACAACCAGCACACCCACTTTCATCTTCCACTTTCTTATGTGTCCCTGGCAGGAAATCCAGCCATGCTGGGGGCACTGGGAGAGAGCATGAAATCACACGGAGAGTGTCAAAGAAACGAGTAGGGAAACAGATGTATGTAAGGTGGGGATGGCAGGTGGAAGTTCCTTTTCCCACTAGCTCAAAACTGCTGTGGCTGAGCCCAGGAACCTGAACCCCCAAGAGAGAAGTGTTTTTGGGACTAGAGGCTATCACCCAGGACAAGATCACTCAGTGGTGCAAAATGGGTCAAGTGTTTCTGGATTATAGGAATACCCAAAATGTCCAGAATAGCAAACAAAATGGTTCTGACAGGGAGCACACACCCTCCCCTTCAGGCAATCTGCCACAGCAGAGGACACTGGCCCAAGGGATCCCACTGCACCTGCCCACCATCAGCCCTCTCCCACGCTCCCCTCAGGCCATTCTGCTCCAGCCACTGCAGAGCAAGTGCTCTGGGAGTTCAGGGGTGAGAGAAGGGACCCCATCCCTCCTCCAAAGCTACGTCTCCTCCTTCGCTGCCCGGAGGCACAGACAGTGAGCTGGGACTCTCACTGCAGCCCACCTGGCCATGGCCCAGGGCAGGGCCACAGAACAGCTCCAGATGCTGCACACCCACAGCTCCAGCCCTGCAGTCATGATGAAGCTGGGCTGTCAGGAACCGAGCCACTGGTCCGATGGGACTGGTACAAGTGAGAACCTTCCATGGAAGCAAATGAACACCTGTGGAAGCAGGTCCTCAGTGGGAGCTGCTACACCCAGGACAGCTCACCTGTCTACCTGTGTGAAACCAGATTCACTTGGCTCTCATGGATCCCAGCATGGCTGAGATGGAAGAGAGCTCTGGCATCATCCTGTGCAGCCTGGCTCAAGCAGAGCCCCCCCCCAGAGCCAGTAGCCCTGGACTGTTTCTGATGGGTTTGGAGCATCTCTAAGGAGGGAGATGGAATAACCTCCTATCCCTGTGCTGTGCCACCCTCTACAAAGAGCAGAGCCCCACAAAATCCCACGTGAAGCCCCAGAGTCTGTACATAAATGTGTGCTTCTGTCCCTGCTGTTTCCATGAAAACCCAAAGGATGATATTCGGATGTGCCCAAGCATAGCCAGGGCTGCCGAGTGCGTGACAGGACAGCTCAGGAGTCCAAACACCCCCTCCAAGGGCAAGTGCTGAAAGGACGGGTGATGTGGCCACCAGCTCTGCACCAGGCATGCCTGTCACCCACCATCACCACCACCACCACCATCACCCCCACTCCTTCATCACCAGCAAGGCAAGTACTTCCCACCCTCCTCTTCCCTGTACTCACCCTGGACCAAAAAGCCCTTTCCCTGCAGTGTTGTGCAGGGATCCCCTGTGAGCCCTGCCTGCACATCCTGCCTGCCAGCAGTGCCGATGGAGAGCCTGCTGGGACACGGCACCCTGCACCCCGAGTTGCCAGGACCCTGCACCCCAAACTCCTGGAGCCTCTGCTCCCACGAACCTGACCCCAAGTTGCCAGGACCTTCCTTGCAGAGCCCCGCCACATCGCCTGCCTCCAGCCTGGCTGCTGCATGTTCCCCCTCCCTCCCCTTGTTCAGCGCCACAGAAACACGTGTAAAACCATGACACTGACTTTGCCTCTAATTAGCCCTTAATTTACAAGACACACTCGGAAGGGTAATTAGCTGGCGCTCCACTCCTGACTGCTGCATCCATCTCCTCTCTGCCTCCTCGTGGGAGGGAGCCTGCTGCTGCTGAAGCAGGGACAACGCTGCTCTCCTGGGACTGGGATGAGCTTGGTCCTGGGAATGGTGCTGCTGGGCTGGGCTGGGACAGAACAGGATGGCATGGCATGGNGGAATGGCATGGCATGGCATGGCATGGCATGGCATGGCATGGCATGGCATGGCATGGCATGGCATGCTCAGAGCTCAGGCAGTGTCTGCCAGCACCAAGCCCCAAGAGCCCCCAGCCCTAGTTATGGCCACAGCCACAGAGCAGAGGAAGGTGAAGAAGGGAGAGCAGAAACACAGGGCCTGGGAGAAGCTCCTCCTGCAGAGGGGAAAGTCCTGCAGGGCCCTAGGGAGTGAAGGTCTGACCCCTGCATCCCCATCCAGACAGGCCAGGAGCCCCAGCCCACCTGGGCATGCCCTTTTATCACATTTCTGAGGAGTAGCACAGGCTGCCACGAATGCCAATGTTTCATTCTGAAAGAAGGAACAGCTTCTGCAGCCTGTCCAAGCTCCCTGCACCTCACTCCAGCTGCACGGAGTCACCCAGCTGTGGGGGAACTCCCTCACAGCCCAGCCACTTGCTTGCTCACAGACCTCACACTGTGCAACTCTGGCTCCTCTAATGGAGCTGCTGGGTGGTCCCAGCAAGGCCAGAACTCTCAGGAATTGCATCCCTTTGGAAGTGACACCCTGGCAGCTGCTGAATAGTTCCCTGTAAATTGGGTGACAAGTGACATGTAAATACTACCTGCCTCTGAGCCAACACCTGCAGGAACTGAACCCCCAAACTGCTGACAGTTCCCCAAGTCCCTCTCCCAGTCCTATTTCCTCAAATCCCCCCAAAAGAGACTCACATGGCTCCGTGATGCCTTTTCAGTACAGCCCAACTGATGATGTGGCACTGGATGGAAAATGACCTACAGCCAGAATGGCCTTTTCCCAGGCATGACGTGGCAGCCCGGATGCTTCGGTGAAGCACCTGGATCAGAGCAAACTGGGAACTCTTCATTAAGGTGTAGCTGCCCAGAGAACAGGATAAAGGGGAGTTAGCCAAAAGGGCACCACCAGTCGGGAAGGAGATAACTTGAAGAGTCACTTGAGGATCTTTTTAGGATCTCTTTAATATTTTCAAGAGCAACTTGGCAAAAAAACCCCACAGGGTCTGGTGAAATTTCCTGGAGACATTATGCTGGATGCTGCTATCAGGCCCTTACAATGCAGAGGAAACCAACTTTGGCACAGGAAATGGGCTATGATGAATTTTAAAGAGAGACCAGCTGGAGAGCACTTTTGGGATCCCCTTGGGTTTATGGCCAAGTACAGGACAGGTCTTCTCTCTGGAGTGCCAAGCCCTGCTCCCTCACAGGCAGAGGGATGCTGCTGCTGCAACACGGTGCAGAGGGACTGTCAGTGTGTGGCTCAGGAGGGTGATGGAGGTGCTCCAGGATGGGTGAGGACACCCTGGCATGGAGCAAACTCTGTTTTCTCTGGTACTGCAGAGGCCAACAGCACAGTGCAGATTAATGCTATTGACAGTCTGCCAAACGGTGTCCCAAGGAGTCATCACTCACTCTGCTCCTCAGACACTTGTTGCCAACACATCATCATTTATTCCACATAAAAACCAGGATTATTGTGAGTCACCTTAGTGTACTGGCTCCCCAGAGCCTGGCTGGAGCCTGCAGCTGAACATGGCTCAAAGCCTCCCCAAAAACTATGGCTACGAGCTGGACTGGAACACAACTCCAGCTAGTGGGAAACCTCCACTCCCAGAAACCAACTGGTTCTTGAAGGGAGGTGAGAGCCAAGGAGCCTGGAAGAGCTGCCTGCCTGTGAAAACCCTGCTGGGGAGGACATAACTCACCCTCCATGTCAATGAGGCAGCAGCTGCCAGAGGCAGAGGCAGGAAGGTGGTTGTCCTGGGGCCCCCTGTGGCTGCTGTTCCCAGAGCCACCTGTGCCCCAGAGCCAGTCCAGAGTCAGGAGTCTGTCAGGTTGGGTTTCTAAACGAAGCAGTATGTGCTGTTACCTGGACATTGGGTCCTTCCTCCTGGACAATTTCCAAGAGTCCAACACATATGGGCTGGCTCCTACCAACCAGGAGCCCCAGGATGCAGACATGTCATTTGAAAAACATCAAACCTCTGTGTTCTCCTTGGGAGCTGGCCACCATGCTGAGCACCCACACAGGCATGGTGGGGCACATTCTGGGGGGGACAGACGGACAGGTGTTCTTCCCAGCTCTGCTGACAGTGAACGTCTGTCTGTGTGGAATCACTGATCCGAACTGTGGGCGACTGAGGTTTCCCAGCCCAGCTCCGTAGCAGGGCCATCAGGATCTGCCAGCTTGCACACAGCAGGAGCCATTGCCTTGCACTGGGCCTCACAGATGCTCTGACACAGGGAATCTCCCTCCTCTCTCAGTGCTGCCCTTGCAGAGCATGGTTTTGGACATCTGCACATGCTAAGTAACTAAGAGACACCCCAGCTCCTACCAAAGCTGACTCGTGGTGGGTACAAACCATCGGGACAAAAAACTCTGCATGGTGTCAGTGTCTCTGGGACAACTGAGAGCCTGGGCTGGCTGTGGCAGCAGGATGGGGAGGGCTGGCCACGACACTTCCCATTCCCCAGCCAAAGGTGCAGGACACACAGGATGAGCCAATGCTTCTCCAGCCAACACACCAATTCTCTTGTGGTTTAGAGGGCGACCGACCCCCAGTACAGCCCTACAGACCCCAACAGACTGGAGAAGCCTGGGAATGGGTATCTCCATGACACTGCCCCCCAAAATCCTGCCTGAGAGCACACTGCCAGCCCAGGAACTGAGGGCAGCTGCAGCTACTCTGTCTGTCTCCAGCCTGAGCTCTGCCTGCACCAAGTCCCCACACCACAGAGAGCCCACAGTGCCAGCTGAGGCACCCCACCCCTACCCATGGAGCAGCTCCGTGGCCAGGGAAGGTGAGCTCTGCAAGGAAGAGGCAGATTGGTGGAAGAGCAGTGGCAGACCTGGGGCCAGGGAGTGGCCAAAGGAGCTCCCAGACTGCCCAAGCTTTGCTACACAGCACGAAGTCACATCACAGGTCTGCCCCTCCGTCACTCCTGCCTGAACAATGACGGATCTGCCAGAAAATCGGATCCTGACTTGAATATTGCTGGTGCCAGAGAGATCACAGTGACGCTGGGTAAGTGGTTAATTGCCTTCACTGCTGAAATCTGGGCTTTATTTCTGGCCTGAGTTGTCTTCCTTCTGTCATGGGATCCTGGTACATTTTATCTGATAAAGAGCTCTCTCACCATATTTCTGTACCTATACAGGTATTTACCGATGGTGTTGAAATTACCTCTTAACCTTTTCTCCAATAAGCCAAATATATTGAGATCGTCAAATCTTCCTTCAAGGTGATTCTGAGAGCAGTTCCTGGATTTTACAGCCTTTCCTGTCCATCATTTGGATGTGGACACACGAATCCATTCACCTGAGCCCTGTGGAAGTCCTCTTGACCCCAAAAATGACTTTTACCATCCACACATGAGAAAGATCTTGACCAGATCTTCTACAATTCCTGAATTAAATAATGGAGTCTGGCCGATTCCAACATGTCCACATCTCCTACCTGCTGTTTAATTTGCTGCCTAATTACAGCTGGAATATGAAGAATTCATCATTCTGTGCTGAGATACATCATTTTGCCTCTTCCCAAACACCAATACAAGTGTTCGCTGAACACTTTGGCTTTTTTTCCTTATTAACCATTCTATTATTGCCATGCAGAAATGAAAGAACACTGGGGTTAGGATTCATTAGTTCCTAATAAACTTGAAAAAAAACCCTTTCACTGTCTGTAACTCCGCTGGTTCCTGTTCTGCATCCCCTTGTGCAGCCCTGGCAGTGCAGGTTCCTGTGCCAGCCAAGCTGGAAGGTGAGCTGGGACATGAGCTCCTGGTACTGGATCCATCACTTTTATTTGTATGTTATGTGGAAATTCCATGAAACATGTAATAGTTGAGGATTAGAGACTTGGTGAGATACATGAGCAGTGACTGTTCTCATGACTCTCAGGCTGAACAACTGCCACAGGGTGAAGCAGCCACTCACCCAGCACTGGGCAAAGGTGAGTCTTTGGCATGGGATGGTGATGAAGGAGACCACACTGCACATCCACACCAGGCTGCAGAGACCAAGACAGAGAGAGCACCACGGAGGACACGGGAGCTGCCCTGTGCTCAGCACCTGGAGCAGGAACTGAGACACAGGAGTTGAGTTTTTGCCAAGTAAAGCAGCTGTGAGAGCAATGAAAGGGAGGTTTTCCTCTGGGAGAAGGGAACAGAGGTGAAGTGACAGGTTTGTGCAGATGTCCCCAAGCTTTCTATGGGGTGGGCAGTGTTGGTGTCCCCGTCAGCTGGGACACCCCTGTCCCAACAGAGAAGGAGATGGGAGGTTCTCCCCAGCAGTTGTGCTGTGCTGATGCTCTTACTTCATCAGTGACTTTGTTCCCGAATTCCTCATCACCATCATTTGTCAAATGTTAATTTCCTCCCTAGATTTGGCGGGCACGGAGCATGATCCGGGGCAGGGTAAGGCCGCCAGGCTCCCCCGTGAGCCCAGAGCAAATGGTGACACAGCCCTTTGTGTGGCTGCAGCCACAGTGAGTCTGGGAACGCAAGGAGCTGGAACACTTCCCATGAAGGCAGGAGGGTCACTTCGAAGGCTGCTCACCATTAATCACTCGTGGCGGATGTTGGGCCGGGAGCGCTGGCACGGGGCTGAGCGGCAGCGGGAGTCTCCAGCTGGCTGTGCCGGGCCACACCAGAGCCACCAGCCTCCAACTGGCCACAGCTCCAGCTCCTGATCAGCACTTACCCATTACTTTATCATGTTGCCGTGAATTTTCTCACTTTTCACACACACGGATACAGCGGCACAAACCACAGCAGCACCATGCAGCCAGCTGCCCCTGCCCACTCCTGCCCCTTCTCACTATCTGCACAGAGAATGAGCAGTTCACATCTTCTCCCCAGCAAGACTGAAAGATTTTTAAACAGTACAACCTTCCTTTTAACTTTCTGGTATCCAGTAAAATATTCTTTTAAAACTCCTAATTACGTTTCACTTTCTTTCCCTGTTTAAATTCCTTCTCCCAAAAGATCTGTCACGTAATTGCTTCCAGCTTGGTGAAATTGGCTCAGATACATTTTTGTGTGCATGTGTCTGTGCATGTGTGTGTTTAATACTCTATTTCTGATCTGAATTTCACTCTGCCTGAACACCAGCACAATACAGCCAAGTTACTTTTATGTAAGGCAGTACTGCCTTTAGTCTGGTGATTGGCTGAAGTGGAGGTAACAGCAGTGTTCTCCTTGGGAGCTGCTCTGCTGTTCAGAGCTAGAATTCACAAAGTCCACGGAAGCTTTAGTGCAACGTCATAAAGTCCTTCAGTGACTTTACTACGTTAATGTCATTTACTCTCCAACACATTACAAAGAATTATCTCAGAAAACCAAGGTGCTGGGAATGAACAGCAGAAGCGGATGAAGGAAGCCTGGTCTGTGTTCTAGATCACTCTCTTGGTCTGTTACTGTGAAGAGAGGTATCACTTACAGTCCCTGCAGAAACATGGAATCACAAGCTGCAGGAAATCTGCAAGTAACACTGTCTAAAACACAGCCCAGAAACATCCCTGAGATCCCCGTGGTGGTGGTGGGAGATGGACACTTGTAACAGCAGCAGCACCAACAGGGATCCCTGTTTGCATACACAGGTAGAGCAGGAACCTGGGCCTGAGACACTGAGGATTAGAGACTTGGTGAGATACATGAGCAGTGACTGTTCTCACGACTCTCAGGCTGAACAACTGCCACTGGGTGAAGCAGCCGCTCATCCAGCACTGGGCAAAGGTGAGTCTTTGGCATGGGATGGTGATGGGGACACTGGAATTGCTGTATTTTCCTACATTACTCCAGTTTCTAAAACCATTCACTCAGACAAGGCTTTATCCACCCCTGCCTGCTTTGTCCACAGAGACTGCCAGGTGTGCAGCACAACCTCCTGGGGTGCAAAAATTCAAGGGGATGGAGCAAGCCCTGCTCTGTTTGGAGAATAGGATGGCTCTGCTCCTTGCCTGCTAGTGATGAGCTTTTCCACGTTCTTCTGGGACACCTCCCTGTCCAGCAGCAGAGTGCAGACCCCAGGCAAAGGCCCTGAGTGCTGACGGCAGAGGCAGGTCCAGAAGGACTCACCACTGGAGCCACTGCCTGTGGTCAGGGATGAGCTAGGGCCGTGTGACAGCAAAGATCAGGACTTTGTGGCCTGTAACAAGTCACTCCCTGGCCCTTCTCCATCCTTCAGCACGAGCTTGAGTTGTATGGATGAGAAAGTTTGGTTTTCTGGAGAAGCTTTCAGTCCACCTTGGAGAACACTGGCCACCTCTCCAGCCCAGCCCTCCCTGGCAGCACCAGGCAAGTTATTTACATTGAGATTTTCACAGGTGGCCAATAATTACACCCTTGTAGCTTTTCCAGGTGTCCCATGCAAGGCACCTGAGCCAGATGTTCCAGAATTCAGGATGCTGAGAGCTACAGCCACAGCCCCCAGGCCTGGCTATCTGCCCCATGCCCACCTGGGTGCCCCGTGCCTTCCTGGCTGCCCTGGACACCTTGGCCAGCCCTGGGCAGGGCTCTGATCACCGTGGCACTCTGCTGCCTTGTGATTCTCTCTCCCTGCTCCTCACCTCCTTCTCTTCTCCAAGGCCGTTTCCCTGCTCAGCCCTGCACTGCATGGCTCCTTAGTGATCCGGTAAGGAATAAGTATATCAACTCCTAGTAATTATCTCTAATTAGGGTTAGTGATTATACTGTTGGGTTGGAGAAAATCAATCTCTGCTTTTCCACTGGGGAGGGCAGGTAGAGCTGGGGTGTGGAGGGAGGAAGCACCAGCAGCTCCCTTCGTGCTCCAATCCCCTCCATGAACCTCTTCCTGCTGCACAGCTCGGGAGCTGCCTGTTCCAAGAGCAGGAGCCGTGTGGGAGCCGTGTCTGTCAGGTGGCTGCCAGGACACGGCCTCACTCTGTCACTGCTCTGGACAGGGAGGGGACAGCCCACGCTGTGGGGAGAGCAGAGCCAGGGCTGGTGGCACAGCAGGCACAGCACGGCCAGACACTCTCACCCCGCTGAGCACTCCCCCAGGACAGGGCTGGGGGGCTCGGGGGATGTGTGGAGGCACAACACGGTGCAGGGTGCTGGAGCTGCAGAGGCTCCCCAAAACAGCAGCATGGAGCAGAGACCTGAGGACATCCTACATCTTCTCTGAGCTTGCTCAGCAATGGGGCAGGGACTCCTCCACTGGCCCAGGGTGCTCAAAGCCCCATCCAACCTGGCCTTGGACACTTCCAGGACAGGGCAGCCACAGCTCACGAGTGTCAGCAACTGAAAGGGCCTCAGGACCGAGTATTTGCTTTGGGGACACAGGATCCAACCCACCCACCACTACAAAATCCCCAGAACTGCTGTTTAGGCGACTTACATCAACCCTTGCCCAAATCAGCCTCTAACAATGCGTTCCTCCTGTTCTGACTGCCTGGGGCAGACTGAGATCTGAATGACAGGAATGGTGAAAAAAGACTAAAAAAAGGCCAAATTCTTGACAGAGAAAAAGCACTTCTTGGGCTTCAAACTGGGGGCACAGAATTAGCAGATGTTTTTGATACTTTTGGCTTCACCTTCTCTTTGCCTTGGTATTCCTTTAGAAAGAAGTAACAGCTGAGATAATCAGGTTACAATGCCTGGAAATATCAAATTCATCCTAACTGTAGCATATTCTAGCAAATAAAACCTTGAGCTGACCCAGCAGAATCTCAGCCCTCCAGCCTTCTGTCCAGCACTAGAACCAGGCACCAAGGATTGCTGGTCCTGTCCTGCCTTGTGCCATCCCACTCAGCTGCAGCCACACTCCTCCTCTTCCTCCTAAGTCCTGATAATTTTTAGCTTCCACTCAATGCAAAACTTTAAACCAATAGCTCAAGCCTCACATTTGGATTCATCCTCCACCTTCAGACATGCAGATAAACATTGGTAAGAGGTTACTGTATGACTGTAATGGTGAATGTATAATATTTATAATATACATATGAATTTGCAGTATTTTATACATGATTCATGATGCAAAATATTAATTACAGATAAATTTTAGTAAATCTCTCATCTCAGCTTCATCTTCAGACTACAAACAATCCTTTAACATATTATTGGGAAGGGCAGAATTCCCACACAGAGGAATAGACAGACCCTCACCCTCTTCCCTTCAGCATCCCCATGTCCGAGTTACAGAATCCCAGACTGGTTTGGGTTGGAAGTGACCTCAGAGATCATCCAGTCCCAGCCCCTGTCCTGGCCCTTGGCTGAAGAGCAGTGACTAACACTGGACTTTTACAGCCAGACACTACAGAAAGCCAAATGAGCAAGCTGAAATCACAGCTGGAGGGAGCAAGGGAGGGAGGGATGGGGGGCACATCCCCACAGCTGGCACAGAATCAGCTGTGCATGGGCACTGCCCCCACCCCAGTCCCAAGCAGTACCTCAGGCTGAGGGGGAGGCACTGGGGGCCCTGCTCTGGCTTTCACTCTGCTGCCCAGCCCACAGGGACCACAGTAAAGAGCAGACAGGATCCTGCCTCCGAGCAGAACACACCAAAACGACACGTGGTGGCCGTGGAGCCACACTGTGACTGGAACAGAGCAGCCATGGGACTGTGGGCACATCCCAGGGACAGCAAAATCCATCCAGCTTTCCCTGCAAAGTGTGGAGCACAGGTGTAACTTGGGAAGTTCCGGGACACATGGCAGGGCAGGGCGACAGGAGCTGCTGGTGGGGGGGAAGCAAAAGCAAGTTTGTTTCAGAAGTCAGAACTGATCTTTCCCTCCTGAGTCCCCAATTTCTATTCTTTTGTAGGTGATTAATGACCCTGCTCTGACCTGAAGAATCTGTTGTGCAGCCACAACCAGGAGAAAGGTAAGAGATGATCCACCAGCCTCCTGTCTGCCATGACCTGCACCACCCTGCTCTCACTGCTCTTCTTCCCTCAATGTCATTGTCCCCCACGGCGAGCAGCGGTGTGCCAGGGAAACAGGTTTTCCCTTTTCTTTGTTAATTCTTCCCTCATTACATTTGAAATTCCACAATCAGTGTGCACTGTAATTGTCGAATTTGATGCTAATGATTAATGAATTAAACATGGATCCATCAATTAGTCCTCGGAGAATAATTCTGCATAAAGCAGCGGATAATGTAATTACAGTAACAAAGATAATGAGATGTTAACATCGACGGAGCCCGACGTGACATGATCACAGCAGGCTCAGCAACCCCGGCCTGGGGGAGCCAATCCCTCACTCTGCAGAGGCAGAGCATCGGGGGGCACGGGCCTGGCGGGGGGGCTCTGCCACCGCGGTGCTCCCCGGCACCAGCACCGTGCTCGGCACCCGCCTGCTCTGTGCAAATGCTCCCGGCCACCCGCCCCGGAGGCCACAACAGAGCTGTCAGGCATGAACCCAGCCAAGATCCCGAGCTGCCTGGAGACCCGGCCCCTTCCCCTGCCATCCCGACGTTTGGAGCGGCTGAGGCCAGCACAGGATCCCTCCCACCAACCCACCGGCACAGAGGCACAGGGATGGGCATGCTGCCACACTCTGGGCACCGACGGCTCCCTGGCCTCGGCTGTGGGGCCAGGAGTCAGTGCCAGCACACAGAACTCGGCCCAGGAACAGCTGGACCCTCCTCACCTCAGAGCAAACAGGAGCATCACACACCACACACTCTGGAAAGTCCTCTCCCTGGAGGAGATGCAGGAGCGATGCTGCAGAAGCAGGAGGAGGAAGAGGACCCACACTGGCACTGGCCCCAGCACGTCAGACCATGCAGAATGTTCCTCAGGCTGAAGGGAACTGACCAGCAGCAGTCCCCACCCAAAATTCTCCAGAGCTCAAGCTCACAGCTCTGTGCTGAGTCCGACTGGCCCGTCCTGCTCAGCGTCCCCTGCGCTGAGGATGCGGCTGCTGTCCGCTCTCCTGCACCACTCGGAGCACATCCCACAGGAGACTCATGGTCCTCAGTAGGCTGGAGAACCCCCATGAGCCCCCCAAAGTGGAGCAGAACTTTCCCCTTTAGCCTGCTCTCTTCATTCTGGCTCCCCCACGTTTGTTTCCTTCAGTCCCATCTCAGTCTACTGCTGGAAACACCTCCAATCGCCGCCTGCAACCACAAACATCCCAGCATTGCTGCAGCCTCTTCCCTCACTTCTCTTCACTTCCCACTCCAAGGCAGGCTTCCTAGCGTTCAGCTCTTGACATCCCCTGCCATCACTGAGCTGCAGTGCAGGGCCAGCTGGTGTGCTCTGTGCATGGCCGTGGTGTGTGCCATGTACAAACCTGCACAGGTGTGACAACCACAGCTCCAGTACCTCCCTGTCTGGCTCCCTTTGCTAACCCTTTGGAGCAGGTCCCTATAAACCTCTGGGAAGCAAGAACCCAGAGCTCAGCTGGGCTGAGGCTACGCTCTTGTGCTGACACTGTCTCTTGTGCCACCATCTTTCCTCCCTCACTGAAGTCCCTTTTCATTCCATTTGCACTTTGATATGAGCTGCCCTTGTTCCTCGAGCCAGAGACATGCGATGCAGCACAGCACAAGGCTAGGTGAACCTCATCAACCACAGCATGGATGCACCTGGGGGGCTGTGAGGGAGAGGGCAAGAGAAGCGACATTCCAGCGGGAAGAGGAGCAGCAGGGATTTGAAGGAGACACCTGACCCAGCAGTGCCACACCTCTAGTGAATACCTGCCTTCAGGCCATAGCACCTGTGAGCTCCGGCAGATCTGATCATCCCTTTCCTGCCCTCTCCAGCCCAACCACTGTAGTCCCAGCCCCTGCCAAAGGATGGCACCTTCTACTGGACCAGGTTGCTCCAAGACCTGTCCAAACTGGCCCTGGACACTCCCAGCAACGGGGCAGCCACAGCTTCTCTGGCCAACCAGTGCCAGGACCTCACCACCCTCACATGGAAGGACTTCCTAATATCCAATCTAAACCTCTGCTCCTTCAGTGTAACATCATTCCCCCTTGCCCCATCATTCCAGGCCTTTGTCCAAGCTCCCTCTCCAGCTTTAGACACTGGAAGAGCTCTAAGGTCTTCCCTGGAGCCCTCTCTTCTCCAGGTTAACACCTTCAGCTCTCTCAGCGTATCTCTGTAGGAGAGTGCTCCAACCCTTGGAGCATCTCCATGGCCTCCTCTGGCCAACAGGAACTCATCCAACCCAAAATAATACCAAGCTTAACTACAACAAAGTAAAGTTGCCTTCTTGAACAGTTTAAATACTGGGGCACAATCATGACTGACCTCAGAGCCCCCACTGGTTTCACAAACACAAGTCCCTTCCTCATTCCTACTGTATTTAGCGTGAAGCTGTCTACACCTGCTTTGGAGTCATTCTGAATCCTCACCAGAGCACTGCATCCATGTATTTCGTCCACACGTAGGGAAAGTTGAGATTTTATTTTTTTTCTTCTTCTCCCCTCTATGTCCCTGGTCTTTCCTCACCCCAGATAAGGACTGTGTGTGCAGAGGACATCAGCCAGTACACTCACTTACCTTTGCAGAGTTCAGGTCACAGGGGAACCACAGATACTTGCTCTGAACTCTAACCACTGGCAACCTGGTTTTGGCCAGAGACTCCTGGGACAAGACAGCAAATCCTTCATGTCTCCAAAGTTTGTGTCCTCTGAAGATTAACTTGTGACTGGCAAAGAACTGCAAACTTTGAAATGCTTCCTCTCCAATTCCAAAAATACGTGTCAGATGAGATGCCCAGTGGATGCAGTAAGAGTCTCATCCATAGTCCCAAAGGTGGAAAAACTGTGAGGTCACTGCTAATTTGAAGCCAGGCAGATCCTCCTTTAACCCTAAACCCAGCCTAGGCATTGCACAGGGATAAGAGCACACCACCTCAGAGGGTCTGTGTCCCATCAGTGCATCCCTTGGTGACTGCATCCGTTTGCTATTGGGCTTGGAGGCATCAGAGAGAGATAAAAAAATCCTCAGAAAAGCCTTTACTGATTGTGTACCAGAAGAAAACCCTTTCTGACACGGCAGACACACCTGAGCCAAGACAGGACACACAATATGTGCTTAAAGCTGCTGTCCTAGTGTGGAGCCCTGTGTGGACACACCCACTCTGGGCAGCCCACAGCACTGCTCTGCTCAGGGGCCCAGGGCAGACAGACAACACAGACACACACAAGACACACAACCCTGCACACACATGCCCAGCAACACCCACAAGCTGGACTAAAGCACATCTCATGAACAGAAAATTGGTCTCATTCTAAAGGCTCAGGCACTGCTAAGTCCAACTGCTCTCCAGATAAACTATTCCAACATTAATTTCCCCCCTGCTAGGAAACTGCATCTCCTCTCCCGTGTAAACTGCTCTAACTCCAGCTCCCATGCCCTGTGCCTGCTCCAGCTCTGTGGCCCAGGCTGAAGGCTCTCATGCTGCACTCACTCCTTGGCACTGGTTTTCCAGCAGCAGTGATCAGTAATCCAGGTACATCCCATCCCGCTCCTGCGAGCCCACCAGGACTGAGAGGACTGCTGGAAGTGGGATATGGGGTTAAGTGAGCAGTTGGATTGACATCAGCATAAGCTCCTCTGTGGTTTGAATCCTTGCCCAGCTCTGATACCTCTCCCAAGTCAGAGCTCAGACAAGGCACCTCTGACATGCAGGCAGAGAAGTGTCCCTGTCCAGAATCAGGAGCTGATTTGGGCACGAGGAGTGTGGGTCATGATGGTGGTGAAAGAGCATCAGTGTACAGTGGAGAGCCAAGGCAAGGAACAGGCAGAGCTGCACGGCCCTGGTCAGAACAGTTTGTTTATCCACAGAGGACTTCCGACTTGACAAGAACAGCAGTTTGGTTTGGGAGGGCTTGTGATGTCCTCCTCGGCACCATGTGAGCAGTGATGTCACTGTGCCCCATTCCCTGTCCGTGTCTCTGTGTGTGTGTGATGCCAAGGATTCCAGCAGCTCCTGACACTCACCCCAGCTACATCCCACCTCCCCTCAGCCCTGGGACTGAGGGGCTCTGAAGCACTGTGCTGACAGCATCTGACCACGGGGCAGAGCTGGGGCACAGAGCAGGAATGAACAACATGGGGATGTGTCACCCAAGCTCATCCTCAGTGGCAGTGCTGGATTTGAGGGATTTCTGTGATCAGCAGCACCACCAGCACTCAGCAGCCCAAACAAAACCGTTTCCATAACCTGTGCACCAGACTGTGCCAACAGCTAGCTGGGAAGAAGGCAGGTGGAAACTGCCCACCCCGGACAAGGACACCAGCCCCAAGGATGCAGTAAAGGCTCTGGGAAATGTGGGCAGGATGGCCCCAAGTTCAGCAGTTCCCCCAGGCAGGGTGAGAACCTCCCATGGCAGCAGCAGCAAGGAGGAGCATGGCAGGAACTCTGTGAGAGGAGGAGTGTGACAGGAACTCTGTGAGAGGCCAGAGGGGCAGCCAGTCTCCCAGTCTCACCTCACCACACTCTGGGGCAACTCTTCATTGTGCACACAGAGGGATGATCCCAAACCAGATCTTCACCATTTCTCCAGGGGAAAGTGAGAAGGAAATAGGGTCTCAGAACCAGAAAGAAACAGAAGACAACTTGTCAGGAACCAAGAGCCTTGGGATTTCCTTTGGTTTAGGAAGCAGCAGCTTCCACCGTGTGTAGCAGCTCACCAGCCTCAACACTCTCCTCTGGGTGAGGAAATTCCTCAGGGGTTCATACTGCCAGTTAAACCCTTTGACATTCTTCTGTCCTGGACACCAACCAGCACAAAATCCTAAGAGCAGCTTACCTGGGACCTGCACAGAAATGCTAACGCCCACCAAAGGGACTCCCCAGGGGTGGGTGAAAGCAAGACACTTCAGAAGGGGTTCTGTTCTCAGCTCAGCACAGCCAGGGGCTGCTGACACATCGTGGAGGGATGGCTGCTGGCTCTGTGGCACCCACACAGCTCCTACCTGTGCCTCCTGCCAGCTGCGAGCTGCTCCGCTCCTTGGCCAGCCCGTTGGCCTTGGGGCTGGCGCTGGGCGCTGCCGCCGCTGTGGCCCTGGGGAGCCGCTTGCCCGGGACCTTCACCGTCGTTCTCAGCAGATCGATCTCCTTCCCGTGGACGTTCTGCATGTAGTCCTGGAGCAGAGGCAGAAGGGTGGAGGATCAGCCCCGCCCCAGCCAAACACGCTCAGCTCTCCCATCCTCAGAATCAGCACTAAGCCCTGCCGGATGCCAGGACAAGCCCACTTGGGAAAGCATGGCCAGGGATCAGAGATCAGATGGAGCCAAAGGGCACGCAGGTGGCCAGCACTTCCTCCTCCCTATCATCCTTTTTTTAATCTCAGCATTCATCGGCAACAGCTAATAATATAATT
>VZDJ01000272.1:59032-135327 GCA_008694505.1 Cyanoderma ruficeps | reverse complement strand
TATAATTAATATAATATAATATAATTACAGCATAAGCAATGGGATACCTAAAAATTCCCCCTCAGGTCACAATTGGGGTAAGAGAAACCCAAACCAACAGAACTCAGGTAACTGCCTTGCTCATTCACCTGCAGAGCTTCCTATTATTCAAAACCTGGTGCTTCCACCATTTCTTCTGGTAGACAATGCATTATCTAACCAAAACCCCATGTGCAGACTGTAGCTATCACTCTGCCCTGTCTTCCAAGAGCATCTCAGCTTTCCGTCAGAATGAGGGTGCAGACTCCCAATCTCTCCTGAGCATTGTGCCCCTTCCTGTGCCTCCCACCCCTCCTTGCTCTGTGGGGCACTGTGGTTCTTCCCCAGCCCTCTCTGACGAGGCCAGCTCCTCCTCGGGCTTGTGCCCTCAGAAGGGGAAGACCCAGCCTATGTTACAGAAGGGAACTGCTGGTGAGATCCCGAGAGATCAGGGACCAACACTGGAGCTCAAGGCTCTGGGAGGAACAGGGAGATGGGGACACCATCCCTGGGCTCCTGTGCTGCCATCAGGAGAGGAGCCAAAGCTATCCAGGGAGAGCTTGTGGCTGCTGCAGGAGCTTGGGTTTACTTCAATTCACAAGGAGGTCACCAAAAATATTAACTCAGACATGGTCCCTGTCTGCTTCCACATCCGAGAACGTAAAGACATGAACAAGCTCAGTTTAAGAAGAACAATCCTCTCATTCTGGACCCAAAAGCAGGTGACAGGGGCTGCACAGGCCATGCTCTGTCCTCTCAGGTAGCTATTTGCAAGGGTCACGGTCTCCCAACAGCACCTTCGCACCTTGGTCTGAACTCCTCTCTTTCCACTGGCCCCATGCAGGTATCCTGCCCTCACAGCACACCCCAGACATGGGGCAGCACATCCCCCCATGCTCCCAGGGGCCGGGCAGCCTGGCCTCAAACCTTGGCACTGCCCACACAGAGCCCTGGGTGACTCTGACACCACCAGCCTCAGCCAACACCACACCAAGCTGCTCCCAGCTGGGTGCAGACCTGGTGACAGCCCTGGGCAGGGACCCTCAGAGGGGCTGGAGGATTTTCCCTCACTCAGCACAACTGCGGCGGTCGCCGGCTGCCTGCCGGAGCGAGCGGTCACTGGCGCTCGGCTTTTATTACCTACCATAAAACAGCAATTTCTTCCCAAGCCTCCTCGCTAATTACCCAGCCAGTTCTCTCATTTCATTTTATTACTGGAATTAACAACGAGTTCAAAGCGTGGAAAGCTATTAAGATGTGTGATTAAGCCACATTCAATTAGTTTCTACAAACAATTTAATTGATGTTGCAGATAGAATTAACAGAAGGTGATTGTGTGAATGGCTCCACTGGCTGCAAAATGGGAGCTGCTTCCCTGGCTCTGTGCAGCGCGGCCGGCGAGCCTGGGCTCAGCCACGCACCTTCCCAGCAGCAGAATTCTCTCCAAGGCTTTGGGGAAGTGATGGGAAACTGCACCAGGCTCTTCACACAACTTCTTCTTTTCCTGTCGCTGAACACACTCACAGAAAGGTAGAAATACAGATGCACCAAGGAAAGCCCTGCTGGATCCAGGGATGAGGCCCTCAGCATTCCTGCCTCCATTTCCAGGCATCCTGCTTGTCCCTGAAACCACCGACTGCTTTGGTGCAGAGGCAGAGGTGGGACCTCAGGGCAGGAACTCACCGACTGCCCCACAGCTCCCAAGCATGAGTCTGGGCTGGTGGTCAAGGCAGATTTGCTTCCAACAGGAAAGCAATTGCAGGGCCAGCGCCAGGTCACCAGCACGCATTTGGCCATCCTGTGACTGCCAACCCGGAGTTTATGCCTGACTCCTGCTGAGGAAACTTCCAAGTTGGGCTGGAGGTGCCATGATCCAGATCCAGAAATAGGCTGAGTGATGAACTCTCAAAAGCAGATGCAGAGCTCCACCAGGAAGATTTGGTTGGTAAAATCAGCACTGCCAGAGCCAGGCCCTGACCTCCATCCAATGGGGCACAGACACATCCTGGACAGATGTGTATTGGAGGAGAAAGAAATTAAGGCTGTGGATCTCTGAGGTCCCGACACCCACTCCAGAAGGGACAGGGAGAGAATGTAACAGACAGAAGAGAAGACAAGCCAGGAACTTGTCTTGGAACAGCCAAGGGAACACAAAAAGAGCACAAAAATGCTCTGGGGCATTGAACATTCTGATGGACAGGGAAGACTCTCTTCCTGCAAGGCTCAGCCTGCCCTCAGGAACCCCTCTGCTGCATCCAGAATTCTGCCATCCCCCAGACACATGGCAGCACAGGTAGGGAAGAAGCTGGGACTTCTCATCCCATGGCAAGAACTGGATGCTGCAGTTGTTAGTGCTGCTGCCCCTTGGCTGATGCTCTGTGGTTTGTTCTAGCCCACAGCTCCCCTCACCCCGTGCCAGCCAGCCTGGGATCTGCCGCCACACTGAAGTGACAGAAGAGTACCTGCCCATCCTTGGGAGCACAGGTTTGTTCCATCCCTAATTGTGCTCTGCTTGTGTCATCCTGTGAAAAGACATGGGAGCTTTGCCTTGGGCCACAGGGTACAAACCCACCGCAGCACCTCCTGATTCACTCTGCAAGATGGGGAGGAGAGATACAATGGGAGATCCTCCTCTGGACAACCTCTTCCTCCTGCCTGTCCCTGCATCTACCCTTCCCAAGCAGGTCGTACACCAGGTACCAGAGGGAAGGGGAGGCAGAGAGGCTTTGCAGATCCCACCAGCACACTGCCGAAACTGCAGTACTCAATGGGACATGATGATGGGTCCCAGGGTCCTTTCCCCAGCTCCTGGGAAGGCGATGCCACAGGGGAGCACAGGGAAGCCCAGCCTCACTGCAGACAGGCTGGGCAGCCCCACACTCTGCCCTCATGTAATCCACCCCTGCTGTAGGTAAACACATCCAGCGATACAGCCCCTATCTCAGGTGCAAGGTTCAGAGCTCCTCGTGGAAACTGGGCAGGAAAGGCCACACTGGCATCACCCTCAGCAACGGGCTGTGGATCACCAGGGGCACCAGCTGGAAGAAGACCAGATTTTTTCCCGGGGCAACGCAGTAATGAAATAAAACACTGAAGTGCAGGGAGGAAAGTGTGTGGCATCAATCTCCATCATCCCCTGATGAAAGAATGGTGAAAAAAGGAGAGAAACCTGGTGTGTGGCAGCATCTGACAGTAGCCAAACCACAGCCCAGAAATTGCTCTGCCTCCACAGCTTACCATAGCATGGTAATTTCCACGGTGGAAATATGATAAGCCCATACACACAGGTGCACAGGTGAGCACACACGCAGAGATGGCAGCAGCAGCAGCCACTCCCTCCTGGTTTGGTGCTCCAAAGACCAAAAACTGGGGTTACAAAGCTAGAGAATTACAGACTACAGCACAGTACGGGGATTGAGGACTCTAAGAAAAAGCTCCAACAAATTAGAAAAAGGAAATGCAATGGTTGGGTCTCCAGTTCAAGGACAGGAGGGTCCAGGGGCTCTGGAGCTGGATAACTGAGCATGCTAAACCCTGGAGTGAGGGTGCAGGGTTAGCAATGAGGAAAAAGACTCTGAAGCTCAGGGCACTGCAATACCACACATCTGAGAAGATCAGAGACAGAGGGCCTGGGAACACCCACAGGAGATGCAGCATCTTGCTCTTCCCGCAGCCCCCTAAAGCACCCTGTGCCCCCCAGCCACTGCCTGTCTGTCTGTCCTGTGGCTGTACGTCCTTGGCAGAGGTGCTGGGCCTGTGTCACAGGTGTGCCTGTCCGTGGCTGCTGCTGCAGCAGCAAACTGTGCTCAAGAGGGAATAGGGAAGAAGCCATTAGCCCCACAGTGGGGAGGCGACAGAGATGGATGGGGCGGCAGCTGCGTGCCTGAGCCAAGCGGCTCGGAGGATCGGCAGGCTCTGCACAGGCACCTCGTCTCCATTACCCAATACCTAGCAGCCAGGAAAATCATTCCACACCCAAATGGCACCATCAGATATGGCTGCAAGGAGTTCTCTGCCTGCTCCTCATCCGGCTGCAGGGTAGGCCCCTCTTTAATGGACTGAGCGGGAGAGAACTGCAGCTTCCCCGTGTAACCCTGCACAAAGCATGTTTCCAGCAGCCGAGCACTGAACAAACAGCCTGCAGGAGAGTCTCCTCCAGACCCTGGTAAAAAACAGGTCTGCTGAAAATGCTGCCTTGGAGGTGGCCAGCACTGAACTCCTGCACAGGGCAGAGCCCAGAACTTCCATCTGCTACCAAACTCTTCCCCAGACCCTCTCTGCCATGACAGCTGCTGAAAGAGCACCTGCAGCAGCAGCCACAGCATGAAGGACACTGCTCTGTCCCACCCCGCTCCTCTACTCAGCCCAGTACTCACGTGCAGGCTGGGGTGGTAGGTGAGGACCCCATTGTCACACAGCGTCACGTACTTCTTCTTCCACTCCTTATTGAGGGACTTGCCGCTGCGTTTGAGGAGAATTCCCTAAAAGAGAAGAGTCACGGGTCTCAGAGGGTGTTTGTTCCAGGCACCTCATGCCCCTTGGAGACTGATTTCTGAGAAGAAACGATGAGCAGATTCAAAAAAACATCTAGGTCAGCTTTGCCACATTTCCCTGAGCTGCACCCTTTCCTTACCAACCCCTCAGTCCCCACAGACAGCCCCCTCCCTTTCAGGGATAAAAGTCTCCACACGTCAATGCCAATGTTCAGGTGCTCTGAGGGACCCATCCCATCCTCTGGCGTCCCAAACCACTCCCCCTGAGAAACTCTTCCCATGCTGAGGGGCAGTGCCCACACAGAACAGGAGCCAACCTCACTACCACAGACAGACTGCTCCCAGACCTTCTCCCACCACTCGAAGTACAGAGGGGTAGTCAAGGCAAGGAAAAGTGGGGACAGGCAGGAGCTGACTGAGAAACAACACGTTTCCTAAGGGATGCACATTTTCTTGCCTGCTTGTGATGCTGAGAGCTGTCAAACAGAGCAGGGACACATCCCAGGAGAGAGTGCAGGTCCAGGGCAGTTGAGAGTTAGGGTCATCCCCTTTCCTCATCAGGATTTTACCTGAGACACACCCTGTTGTCGCTGGCACAACACACTGCCAGGGCCAGGAAATGATTGCACTTGCATGTGCTGAACTCCCTCGTCCCACCAGGATAACCCAGAACTAACTCCATTGTTCTGAGCCATGGCTCAGAGCACAGATGATCCTTATCCTCTCCCCAGTCATTTTTGCCTCCCCAGGAAATCTACCTCCAGCAAAAATTTATCATGTACCACGTAAGGACAAAGGTGGAGTGGGGAAAGAGGCTGGGGCAAGACACCAGGTGCAAGGACTCTGGAGCAGGGAGAGCGAATCAAGCGCTCTGACGGCAGGGAGGGAAGCACAGCATGGGGGAACAAAAGTAGGGATGAGTAACAAAGTCTGGGAAAAAGCTGGATCTACCAACTGTCAGGCCTGGCCCCTCCAAAAGTGCTGTCTGGACAGACACCCAGACTGCCTGTTCCTAACTTGGCAAAAAAATCTGGGCCTCAGGCCAGCTCCTCCTCAAAAACCTGGGCAGAAAGTCTCAGCCCCGCCAGCCTCAGCATATTTGGGGGCCCTGTCCCAGCGCCTGGAGACTGAGCTGCTGCTCCTGCATGGTGCAAAGGCCCAGCACGAAGTGATGGGGGGACAACACTGCCAGACGTGACCGTGAAATCAGCAATAAATGGGGCAGAACAGGCAGGAGTCCCCGTGACCGCTCCAGCTCGGTGCTCGGGCAGCAAACAGCAGGAAAAGGAACAGCCTCCTGCACATGCAGGGATGGAACAGCAAAACAGAGTGGCTGTGGCAGAGTTCTGTGTAGGCAGGATCAGATCCCTTGTCCTGAAGAGCTCAAAGGACATGAGCTGAAGAACTCACTCAGTAGTAGTCAGAAGGTGCTGATGAGAACACAGCACGGAATGTGGCAGCTGACCAACAGTTCCTGCTCTGCCAAGGTCTGCCCGGGGGCAAGCAACAACCCCTGGAATCACAGCTGGATGCTCACACAAAGTAAATCTAGGGAAAAGCTATGGCAAAGAGCGATGGGCAAAAAATGAGAGGAGAGGAGAGCAGAGCAGCCAATGCCAGCAGTGCAAACAGGACATAAAAGGTGCCTGGTTCTCCCTTGGGTAAAACACAGTATCTGATGGCAGGAGTGACTGTGCTGACAAGTGCATTTAGCTTTCTGTCAGGTCTTTAACTGAGCAACAGCACCCTTAAACACCAGCTGTACAAAACCCATAGAGCCAGTAATGGATGGAATAAGAACTAGTCAAGTGCAGGGTCTCAAAACATATCCATGTCTGAGAACAAGTGTGGTTATAAATGGCAAACCTGTGTCCAACAGAAGGACTTACAGAGGTGCAGCCAACCTGCATCTGATTCAGACTAGTTCCTCAACGTCTTGCTCAAATGAACTCCAAGAAAACATGAAACCAGAAAACCTAAAAGTAATGTGGCAACTGTATGGTGTAAATCACTGCAGTGGCTGATTCTTAACCCCAAGTGCCTCCTATCACAGGGCAAACTGAGCTGCTGAGGACAGCAGGCACAATCCTGCTCAGGGGCCAGAACCCTGCAGGGGCCGTCAGGGCTGGTCCTGCACAGGGACCAGGTGGAAGCATCCCAGGTGTGAGTTCTTGGGCTGGATGTGCCATCACTGAGCAGCTCCCAGTGCAGCGTGGGAAAGGTACCTCAGTCTGGCAGCACTTTTTGGGTCAGACAGGACAGACAATGTTAACTCCCATCTGTGATATTGTCACAGCAAAGCAGAGCTGGAGGAGTGCGGGGAGGTCACCTCACCCTCCCTTCCTGGACAGCCTCAGCTGTACCATGTCACTCCAACCTCTTCACAAAACCTGCAGTGATGGACACTGGTTCTCCCCACTGGAGATGGGATCCTGATGTCCTTGCACCTCCCAGATGAGATGGCAGCCATGCCATGCCAGGGGCAGGACAGCTGCCTGGGTCCTGTGTGCTGTCCTCCCACACACAGACAGCAACACCCGCGTTTCCTCAGCACTGGTTCTGGACCCACCTAACACCACAGCTGGGCCACACATTTCCCACACAGAGTATGAAAATGATCATTCCTCCTCCCACACAAAGCTAGTTTAACATCCACCAGCTCACCCAGGTAAATGGTGAATTCTCTGTAATTCAGAACATTTTTCAGTAGCTTTCAAACAAATTCACTCCAGAACAGGCCGAAGTTACAGACCCAACTCAAAGTCACTGAGTGGAATTCTCTGGCTTCTGAGCATGACAATTCCTTCTGGAGTGATCTCTTCTGGGCATGAAGAGTCCTCCTGGCCATGTAATGATCCCTTCTGGGCATGATGATTCCCCTTCTGGCCTTAAAGGTGACTCAGTTCCACAGTGTGACCTGCTCTTTTGTAGCATCCTGCAGAACAGGTCCTCCCCTCCCCAACATCAACCTGATAAACCTTGGTGCTACAAAACACCCACTTCAGCACTTCCAGCCTGCCCCAAACACATGTTGGCTGCAGTCAGGTCAGCTCAAACCTGCAACTTGGCAAACTGAAGTACAACCAAACTTAGAGCGGGAAAGGAGGACCCGGCACTGCAGCCCCTTTTTGCAAGCCGAAACAGTCCAAAAGGGGGAACAACCCAAGGGGAAGGCCGTCCACCCACGCTCCCCACCAGCCTCCCAGCCAGGCTCCCTGTGGCTCCGAGACCCTGTGCCAGCGCATGCAGGTGCTCCTCAACCTCCCTCTGCACCTTGTGGGAAGACTTGCAGGAAATAACTCTTGCACAAGTTTCTCCCCGTGTCACACACAAAGGGAGGGGAGCCCGACCCTCTTCCTCTCGCCGTCCTTCCCTCTCCCGGCATTCCGTGGGCCGTGCCGGGCTCGGTGCCGCGCTGGGCTGTGCTGGTGCACAGTAAAAGCAGCAGCAGCAGCAATATGCAGCGTAATGAAGCAGGGAGCCGCGATGGCCCCCAGAGGACTCGTTTACTCCACAAATCTCCCTTCCACTCACTTTTTGCTAAGAATTTTAACACCAAACTTAATTGTGAAGTCGCGTATTGATTGGAAAATGCAAATGGCAATTTAAATGTAATCTAAGCTCCCAGCATGATCCCAGCTCCCAAGGAGGAGGAGTCACCCGCCTTGGGCCCTGCTGGAGTGCATGGCCCGAGCAGAGCCAGGCCAGGGGCCAGGGGACCCCCGGGCTGCCAGCACGCTCCATGCAGCCTTCCCAGAAAGATCTGGTAGATGTGCAATTAGGAGCTCATTCCTGGTAACAAACAGCTGAGGAAGCTTCGTCTCCCGACCTAATTAACCCACTTCTCAGAGACAAGTGTGCAGCTATGAGGGAGCTCCTTCAGCCTTGCAGGACCATCACAGAAAGGACACTGAGGCACATGGACTCTGAGTTTCTGGCACAGAGCAGCCCTGGCAGAGGCACCAGCTGCCTGGAGGGTGCGTAGGTGCTGTCCCAGGTATGGAGGGGCCCCAACACCCACAGTCTCACCTGTCCCCTTGGGGAGCTCCATCTTTTCCAGATGGGCATAAGGGAGACAGATCAGGTCACCCAGAGGTGCTGTGCTGGAGAAGGCAGTGACAAGTGACAATCAAGCACCCTTAGTAGCAACACACATCCCTCCTCAGCCAAAGCTCCCCAGCGTTTCTTTTTCTGCAGCACCCAGCCCAGCCTCCTGCTTCCTGGCTCCATGCAAACCTCAGGCCTCACATGCTGAGAAGGGCTGCCAGCGCTTCCCGATGCTTGTTCTGTCCTCACAGAGACCAGGAAGGGATGGTGGATCTCAGTGACTGCAGCCATGGGTGTCATGGGTGAGCCTGCTGCCCCACAGCACTCGCTGCTTTCGGCTGTTGGTTGGCAATGTCAGCACAGACCAGACCTGCTCTCCCATGCAGAGGAACCCAACTGCTCCCAGGGGGACCTGCCAGCAGCCCCAGCACTGAACGTGCCAGCCCAGTGGTGCCCACGCCAAGGGAAGCCAATAGTCCAATGCTGGCCACAAACCCAGGCAGGAGATCCTGCCCATTTGCCACTCACAGCCCCAAACCCGCCAGCTTCTCTGCTCTTATGGCTAGGCAGGACCAACGAGCAGTCTGAGAGGAAAACTAACTAAAGGCCCCACTCCCCCACTGCCTCTCAGAGAAAGCAAGCAGTGAGACCTCCACCATCTTCCAGAAGGGGCAGGTCCATACCAGAGACCAGAGCAACCATCCCGTCTCGAATCTTTGTGATACAGAGCTACACCTCCTGGGAGTCTTTGCTCCTCTCCCCATTGGTGGTACCAAGCCATCACTCCCTGTGGCGTAGGGCCATGACAGGAACGTGCCAAGCTGTAGTGCTAACCTCACTATGGACCCCCTGACAGCCCCCTCCCCACAAGCCACACGTCAGTATCTGCTGGCACAAGCTGGTGTCCACCTGCTGAACACCACCTCCCCCCACCTATGTTCCTGTAAAAACACTGCCAGGATCTCTGATCTCTGTGAAATTGCCTCTTGCAACTCTGGCTAGAAGAGGGCCCAGTCCTGAACCCAGCATGGACCTGGATCTCCCATAGGAACTCTTTGCTCCAGGCTCTCCTTGTGAGCTGCTGCTGCTGCCATGAACTGGTCCCCTCACTTAGCCCTGACCCAGGCAGCAGTTCAGCATCTACTCCTCCTTGCAAAGCCCAGAAAGGATGCACAGGTTGTGTTTGCAGGCCTGGGCCTCCATTGGTCCCAGTTCTCCCCATTTCACACATGAACAGCATGGAAAGACTTAATCCCATTAAACCAACACAGCCTCTGGCAGACCAGGCAAGGTCAGGCCCTGTCAGCAGCACGGAAACACAGGAGCAGGTAAAGCAATCATCCTGCCCTGCCGAGTGGAGGGAGATCCTGGAAAAAGGAACACAAAGGTCCACACACAAAAGGTTGTCAGGTCCCTCTCAGGACCAGCCCTCTGGCAGGCAGCAGCAAGACCTGGGGAACCAAGTCAGGTCTCACTGAGGGCTCCAGCTGCTCCACTCTCAGCCTCCCCTACCTCACCACAGAACAGCCACCCACCGCTTCCCCTGCTGCCTGGGTTGGGCTGACCCCAAACCAGAGCATATGGGCACTGCCACTGCAAAACAATGGCCCACTGCAATCAACAACCCACCTCACACCAACGACCCCTGCACACCAAAGTGACCATCACAAACAATGACCCACTGCACACCAAAGTGACCATCACAAACAGTGACCCATTGTACACTGACAGTGACCACCACAAACAACGACCCCACAGCACACCAACAGGCCCTGTGCTGCAGAGAGCAGGGCATGGTCCAGCATGCAGCTGGGCTGCCTCTTCCTGCTGGGGCTGTGCCAAACTTGGGCACCTCAGGAGCAGGGCCCCCATGTGTGAGATCCCACAGTCCCCACCCTGGCATTGCTTCTCCTGTCACTGCTCCCTCTGGCCCCAGAGCCAACCCTCCCAATGCTGCCTTCCCAACGCCATCCTCCTTTCAGCACAGACCCCTGCACAAACCTGCCCCAGGATTTCTCCATGGGCGGGGAAGGGAGCTTTGGCAGCTCCAGCAGTGAGCAGTCTCTCTCTTCTGACCCACCACTTCACTCCTCAGCTAGCCTGGCCTCACTGAGTCCTTCCCCATGGAATCTCAGCACGGAATCCTACCAAGCAGCCAGAACCTGGTGGGGATGTTCTCTTTCTGCTCTCCTGCCTCACGTCCTAGCACTCCTGCAATGCAGAGGCACAACTGGCCCTATGCAACTCAGCCATGGCAGCACTGGGGGGCACACGGGTCACAGAGGGGCCAGCAGGGGGTAAATGGATCCACAACAGGGGCACAATGTGCAAGGCAGGAGCACAACCAGGCACTGCGTGATCAGTCTTTCCTCTAATGCGAGGAAATCCCGATGGAAACACCATCCAGCCAATCCACCCCACCTGGCTCACTTGGACATCACCCGTCACTGCTTGCCAGTGACGGACACAGGGGCAGGCAACACTCCGGGTTGGATCCAGCAGTTCAAGCTTCCCTGGAAGCCAAGAGGCAGAAGCAGGATGCACTGCTGCTGGGAGAAGCAGTGCCTCTCTCACATTCCCAGCGGCCCACGGTGTGGGCACTGTGCTCACCGTTTTTGTAGTAGCCCATGAAGAGGGGAATCCCCTTCCAGTCCTGCCAGGAGCAGGAATAGGAGTCGAAAGGAACAGGAGAGAAAAGGAGCAGGGAAGGAGCAGAGAGAGGCTGCGGCAGGGGCTGCAGCGGGCGTGGGGCATGGATGCCATCTGCTGGAACCGCTCTGCAGCCGCCGCCGCAGCCCCCACCAGCGCCCTGCCACAGCCCCCGCCAGCCCCCGCTGCAGCCCCCCACCCACCCACGGCACAGGGTCCACACCAGCAGCCCCAGCACCACACTCGCTGCTGGACCCGGCGGGTGTGCAGCCCCCGGGGGTCGAGGGGCACCAACCAGCCCCAGCGGGGCCGCGCCGCCTGCCGAGCAAAGGCGCCCCAGCCCACACTCCCCGGACCCTGCTCTCGCAGCGGGGCGAAGGGGGAGCATCGAACCTGCTTCATGGGAATGGCCCGCCCGCTGCCAATACTGTCCGCTTTACACTCCGGCACCTTCTTGTCGCGCTCCGGGTCCGCGCCCTTCCGAGACTGGAAGAGAAGAGACACAGGCGCGTTAGAGCTGGGCACAGGAGACCAACAACGCACGGTCCCCTGCCCCCAGCAGGCTCCAGACCTGACCACTCTGCTCTCCCCCGGGCCAGCTCTGCCAGCGCACAGCGCAGCCGGGCCCTCACCCGGCCCCTCTAGGGACACTCGGGACACTCCAGCCCAGCCCCCCAGCAAGCTCTCCTCTCCCCCGACTGCAAGCAGAGCTGTCCTCCTCCTGGCAGAGCGGGGCTATGTGGGCCCCCCTCCCGTGGGGCACACAGGACCATGGCGACAGACAGAAATGGCATGGGATGCAGGTGGAGCATGGATGGAAGCAGGAGAGGCTCAGGCAGTGAAGGAACTCACACCTCTACTAATCCAACAGATTTATTCTGGTAACACACTTGCACCATACAAAGTAGCACAGGTCACCGGGCAGAGAGATACCAGCCCCTTACAAAAGAGCATGGACAATAAATATCTACCACACGTCTAGAGCGGCGAGAGCGGGACCCACCAGCGCCCAAGGGCCGCGGGGAGAGCAAACTCTGATAAATACAATATGAAATTTACAGTCTGTTGAGCAGAACTCATTCAAAGTGCTTAGGACAGAGGGAAATACCAAGTCATACATGGCATGGAGCACAACCAATACATTCAGAATCACAACAATGGCAGGAGGCAGCGGCAGCGTCTCTCTGGAGCGTCCTACACACCCCCTCAGTCCAGGAGGGCCCCCGTGTGCTTTGGATCAGAAAGGGATACGAGCCCCGCGCGCCTGGGACACCGATTCACCAGATTTTGGGCCCAGAACCAAACAAAGAGATCGAAAGAGAAGAAAACTAAAGAGACACAGATGGCTGCTCGGCTGCGAGGAGAAGAGGAGAAGGAGCAGGAGTCCATGCAGGCTGCAGAGGTGCAGGAGGGAAGGAGCGGAGCGCTAGCGGCAGGCGCTGCAGCGGCTCCCGCAGGCAGCAGCAAAGCGTCTTTTGGCCCATCCAGCTCCATGCGCGGCTGTCGCCCGGTCCCGGTGTGTCTGCAGGTCTTCCCGTCCCAGGAGGGTCGTCCGCCTGGCATCCCCGAGAAAGGGCAGTGCCTAGACAGCATCCAGCAGGCCCAGAAATGTCCCAGCTTAAAGTGCAGGCGCAGGCCGTCTCAGCGCTTCCTAGACTTTACATTGGGGGGATTTAAAAGGCTCCTGCGTGTCTCCGAGGGGGGGACCCATGCTGGCTGGAGGGCGGGCGAGCCTCTAATCTTAGATCAATCCCAGTGCCCATCCCTTATCCGGCCCTGGAGAGGCAATGAAAAGTGAGAGAATTTGTACAGAGGTGCCGTGTGTAACCACCTGGATCTTCTAATTTGGAAGGAGTTGGAAAGGCCTTTTTGTTGATGAAAAGTTGGAAACAGTGGCACATATCTGCAAATATCGAAAGAATAAAGAGTTTGGCAAGTTATACTCAGAACACGGACACGAGTCTGTCAGTGATGGGTGCCAGTGGACAGCACGGACAGGCCACGGAGTGGGCGCCGGCGGCAGCAGCAGTCGGGGCTGGGGCTGGGGGTCAGGAGTGGGTGGGCGCCTCGAGGCGCGGGTGAGCGCAGAGTTTGTCTCCACCTGGAGCTCTGGGGCACACAGACCCCCGGGGGGGAATGCGATCCAGTGGGGAGTGGGAGGGGAGCAGGAGAGGAGTCAGAGCGGGAGAGAGGAGGACAGTAGAAGAAGAAGAGAGAAGGAGGAGAAGAGTATAAGAGGAGAGGAGGAGGAGGAGGACAGGAAGAGAGGGAGGAGAATGGGAAGGAGGGGGAGGAAAGGAGAAGGAGAGGAGAGGAGGAGCAAAGGAGTCAGGCATAGTTTGGGACTGGGGCTGCAGTGGCTCCCAGAGCTGGGCCGAGCATTGAACTTTGGAAAGGCCTGTGCCCACCTGGGGACCCCACAAGGACGAAGGCCGCTGGCTACACCTGTGCTGCCTGCCTGGGAAAAGCTAGCGGCAGAAAACAGCCTGCCCTTTCCTTCCCTTCCCGCCCTTCCTGGTCCTGTCCCACTGTGGGAGGTGTCAGGAGCTGCTGCTGCTGCCACGACCAGATGGGTGAAGACGTCAACGTGAGCCATGGATGTGCACCAGCACACGAGCAAGCAGGTGAGGTGAGCCCCAGCCCCGCGGCGAGCGAGCGCGTGCCGCCGAACACAGGTGAGCCCGCGGCGAGAGCAAGCGTGAGCCCAGGATGAGTGAGCACGTGAGAGCCCTACACGCATGATGAGTCCACAGCGAACAAGCGTAAGCCCCGCAGCAAGCCGCCCTCCTCCTCCCCCAAGCGTGTGCCCACCCCAGTGAGCGAGCATGGGGCTCCACTGAGCGTGAACATGAGCCGGCGGCGAGTCCAGACGCGTCGGCGCGCAGCGAGCAGGATGGGCGGTGGTGGCACGGCGCGAGGCGCGGCAGCAAGCACGAGCCAGGGACGGCAGGGCGGGGGGCGAGCACCCACCAGCCCTGTCTGCAGTGGGAGCACGGCCACGGGACAGCTACAGGGCATTCCACACGGAGGGGAAGGCGGTGAGGGAACAACCATGCGTTGGGAGTGGGGATCTGCTGTGAGGGGTGGTGTGTGCTGGCAGGAGGAGACGGGGAGCACAGCCCACCCGCCCACAGCGCACGGACGGGGTGAGTGTGGGCCTGGGGCGTGCACAGAGAGCTGGGAGTGCACGAGATGCAACCAGGGGAAATGCACAGAGTATTCAGGAGGTCAGTGCAGAAGCTTCCAAGATATCAGAAGCCAAGGGAGATGGGCACATTCCCAGCACAGGGAGCGGGGAATCTGGGATGCCAATGGTGCAGTGAGAGGAATGGGGCATAGGACACTGAATTTGTGTGGTCTGGGCTCAGAGCAATAGCGGCTGGTCACAAGGGTGACATGGTGCAAACGGGTACGAGGGCTTTGTGGTGCCCGGTTCCACAAACAGCAGACACGGTGTGCTGAGCAATGGTGGCTGGAAAGCACATGGAGATGGGGAGAGGAGCAAGGCCGGAGCCCGCACATGTACACAGGGAACAGAGACTACACCTACACCTACACGGGACTGGGACACGTGTGTGCTCACAGCGAGGGGACACTCATGGCTGTGCTCAGAGCAAGGGTGAGTGTGAGGCAGGACTGTGCACACTGTGTAGACAGCGTGCCGAGAGGCAGGCTGCAAGGCAACCAGCACAGCTGAGGGCTGCAAATGTACCCTGCTCCACCTGGGGCCCACAGCTTCGCTGCCTCCCCTCTCTTCCCTCCCTCCACACCCACAGCAGCTCCCACGTGCGCTGCTCAAGTCACGCAGGATTCAGGAACGGGAGTGAGTGGGACCCCATGCCAGGTGCTGAGCTCTGCACAGCACCACTGGGCACAGCATCACTGGCACCAAACAGGAGGCCCAGTGTCCAGGGGCTCCGTGCCACACTTGGGGTATGCAGCCCCAAGGAGAAGATGAGCAGTCACTGGTGCTGTGCATGCACAGCTGCGCTCCCTGTAACGAGCAGGAGCTCACACACACTACACACCCACACGAGTGCACCCTTGCACACTCCTATGTGTGTGAGGGATGTCCTGCTCCCAGATGCTCCCCATGCACGCACACCCTGCCTGAAGCAGCCTGCAGCACCACGGTCCCTGCACACGCAGAAGGTCCCTCCCACACACAAACACCCCTGGCCCTCCTGCCAGCACAGCACGGAACCTGTGGGGTCAGGCTGCTGTGACCCACTCCCTTCCCTCCCCTCTGCTGAAAACCCACCCCAGAGCTCCGGGGCTCCCCGTGCCGCTTACCGTGAAGATGTTGGAGCGCCGCTTGGACTGCTTGCGGATGGGGGTGGGCGTGTTGGAGGCAGCGATGGTCTCAATCCGCAGCTCCCGCTGGCTGATGCTCGGGGTGGAGGGCACAGAGGAGGAGTAGTCACTGAACGCTCCTCCACCGTTGGTGGCCTGGAGGAGGAGACGGATGGTCAGAGTGGTCAGAGCCAGGCTACCTGCAGGCACAACTGCAGGAACACCACCTGTCCCACGTGGCCTCATGCCAGGGCAGGGAGTGCCGTGCAGGACTGGGACTGGGTGACATCCAAAAAATCATGGAGTCATTTCGGTTGGAAGGGACCTTAAAGACCATTTAATTCCAACCCCCTGCAATGCACAGGGACAACTTCCACAAGACCAGATTGCTCCAAGCCCCATTCAACCTGGGCTTGAACGCTTCCAGGAATGGGGAGGTCACAACCTCTCTGGCAATCCAGAGAGACATCCAATGCCAGGCACTGCTTCTGCTCAGGAGGGGCTCAGGAAGCCTTTCCTCTCTTTCTGCTCTAGTTTTTTCACTAGTGAAATGTTCAAGTTCTGAAATCAAAGAGAAGGGCAACAAATGGCCAGAGAAACCCGGCTGAAGCCCTTCCAAACATAGGTGTGGAACAAGGCCTGAGGCAGCGGAGTCCCACACAGCTGTGCCCAGCAGAGGGGCACAGCTACGGCACCTCCACCTGCTCCCAGAACCCCTGCTCCGGGGTCACTCTCCTTGGGCAGTCATTCCCTTTCTCACCACTGAGCCCATTAGATATGAGGCTGTGAGGCAGCCCAAAGCCTGCCCAGCTCCAAGTCCCACTCATCCATTCCCTGTCTCACGAGGACAGCTGTGATGCCAACGGGGATGCATGTCCCCAGGACTCCAGCCCTCATCTTTCCCAGGTCCTGAAGCATGGAGTGCCACACCCCAAGCTCAAGCTCTGTGTGAAACCCATCTCTGCTGCTGGTTTGGAGGTCTCCCTGAGCAGACCCTGAGGCTGGCACACACCTCTGGTGCCTGCAGACCACCGTAGCCGTGGCTGTGGTGGCCTGTGCCTGGGAACACAAGGGGCTTCACTAACCCCTCACTGACTTCATGGCAACAGGAAGATCCAACCGTGCAGCCATGCACCCACGTCAACAACACATCTCTTCCAGACAAGGCTGTTCACTCCCACTCTGCCCATGCCAGCAGTGTGGGCAGCCACTGGACAGGGCCTTAGGGACATCCCAGATCAACACCGACATGGAAGCATTTCAGGTCAGCAGCCCAGAGCATCTCACTGTGACACTGCACATGGCAGCCCAAGCTCCCTGGCAGTTCTGAACTGTATTTCAGAAACACATGGAGGAGCTGCCCCTAGAAGGGCAGGTGAGCTCCAGCACCCCAGAAGGGGCAGCCCACCTCCCCCCAGCTCCACGTGACTTCCTCCATCCCACCTACACTTTGAGCAGGAGTGGAGCCTACACAGGGTGATTATCTTCTGAAGGGGCTCCACGAGAGACCCCCATCCCCAGTGGGGTCAGAGCCTTATTCTGAGAAAAGCTTTTCAGAGAAGTGTGAAGAGGGCTGCACAGGCAGAGCAGTGACCATGACCCACAGCCCCGTCTCAGGGAGAGGTGCAACCTTCACCCAAGCCATGGATCCCCTCATCTTTGACAAGAGATGTGGGAGAAGACACACAATGAGAACTTAAGAGAGGGAAAAGCCACACAAGTAGCATTTCAGCTTCCTCCTCAAGAAGACAGAGCAAGGAAAATAATTCCATGCTGTGAACAGGTGGGTGGCTTGGATGATCCCAGCCTGCCTGGAAACAGGAATGTTTCTGGAGTCCTGAAACAGAACAAGAGGGAACCTGATTTGGTTGTGCTTTTCCACAAGTACGAGAGGCTGGGAGCTCTGCCCAGAGAAGGGAATGTCGCCTGGGAGCTTCTCTGCAAGGTGAGGAACCCTGCGCAGGAGTCCCAGGGAAAGGAAGATCACCAGAGACACAAAGGGGCAAAGCAACATGTCACCTGCCAGTGACTTCTGAACCTTCAACAGAGACAGCTCCTGTCAACCCCAGGTCCAACACCCACACAGGAGTTCCACAGGAGCTGAGATGAAGAAAGAGCTGCAGAGAGCCAGGGCCACGGAGTGCACACATGCACAGTCTGCGTTTAACTGATTCATCAGATGTGAGCTAGGCCAAAGAAAGTGAAATATTCCAAGTGTTAGGAAGAGAAGGAGGATGCAGCAGCACAGACAACCTGCCACAGGGAACAGTGAGCTGGGCATGGCTACCCCTCCAAGACCAGCTCCTGGCCACGCTTGGGATGTCTCAGTGACCTTGGCAGCACGTTCATGATGCTGTGACTGTGGGGAGGAGCCAGTTCCAAGGAGGCTGCTGAGTCTGAGCTCCTGCCAGAGCAACTGGAACAAACCCTGTGGATGCAGGTGACGGACACTAAAACATCAAGGAAGAAATTTTCCTACATCCTGGTTTATATTTTACTTACTCCCTGCAGATCTGCGTGTCATTTCTGTCAGGCCAGAACAACTTTCCTTAGCCTGTAAGTCTGCCTGGTTTTAGAGCCAAGGTTACTGTCCCTGAGTGATGAAGGACACTGGCCTTTGAGCCTCTCATGTCGCACAGACCAAACCTCAGGAAGGGCTCTGGGGCTGGAGAATGGCTTGCACCAGGCTATGAAGGCAAGCTGCCACAAGTTTGGGGGCAGAGGAAAAAGTCCTTCAAAAATAGAGTGGCTCAGGCAATCCTGAGCCACCAGTGCTCCGCTGGAGCAGGGAGCTCCAGAACTCCCGTGGGATCCAGGGACACAGGAAAAATCTCAGGGATGTGGGAGAACCCCAAGATGACAGGTCTGGGCCGGTACCATGTGTCTGTTATTGGCAGGTACTTTGCTGGTGGACCTGAACAGCCACCTGTGGTCACCACTGGAATTTGAGAACGCAGTGGGAACTGGAAACTTGGTAAAACACCTGTGGGACAAATCCTTCCCATTAGTGTGTAACCGGTGGAAGAGCATCAACAGCACCACGAGGTGCCTGGGAAGGGCAGAACATGGCCGGAGTTCAGGGGCAGCAATCCCTGGCCTAACAAGGCCTGAGACAGAACAAGTACCCTGGGAAGGGCTCACAAACAGCAAACACCAACCTGGCGTCTGCAGGAAGAAGGGAGGAGCCAGAGGAGCACATGGACGATGGAAAGTGGGCACCCTGAGCTGAGCAGGCAACAGGACATGGGCTTCCACACAGAGATGCCAACACCTGCTGCTGCAGCTCCTGAATTCTGATGGAACGTGCCACAGCAGGCCAGTGAGCACTGTGACCAGCTCAGGTGAGCTGCCCTTGGGGCTTCATTTCACTTGCAAACTTTGATATTCCACCTCTTTCATCTGATCTCTCCCTGAAGCCTGGAGGAAGGCCTTCCCAGTGCTCCCAAAGAGCCCGTGCAGCAAGGCAGACTGAGGCCATTGGAGAAGAGCCATGATCCAGGCAGTCCAGAGCACGGTGGGGATGGCAGCAGCTCCCAAGGCCCAGGAGGGCACCCACTTCCCTCCACCAGCCCGCCAGGTACCTGCATGGGGTACCTATGTTACCTCCTGCCAGCTGCTGGGAACCAGTTTCCTGGCAGAAAGACAAACTGCCATCCCACAGCAAACACAACAGTGACTCACCCACAGCCTGGGGAACTCCCAAAGGCATCCCAGAGGCCCTGAAGAAAGACTGAGAACGGGGCAGCAAAAGTGAGGAAATCAGGTAGAACAACTCTGCAGGTGTTGCAAGTACCCACTGGCCCGAAAACTCCCATCCCCTCCCTGTAGGCAAGGGCCAGGAGCTGCCAGGAGGGAGCAAGGTGGGAGTCAGGGCCAAGTGAGGAGTGGGATTCCCAAACCCATCCAACCTGCTCACTCAGCAACAGGCGTGGGCAAGATCCAGAGAGGAGAGCCCAAGGCAGCAGGCAAGAGCTTTCCCTGGGTTCTGGGGAATACAAGCTGCCTGCTCCAGCGGGTGCAGACCCACACCCCTCAAGCTGCTGGGAAGGGCAAAGGGACAGATCTGTGTCCCCAAGGGAGTGCAGGACTCCAGGGCTGGCCCTGGCTCCTGCTGCACCAGATTGATGCTGAACACAGTACCCAGGGTCAGGGACCTGCCAAGCACATCTAATGACTCATGAGAGCTGGTGGAAAACCCTGACCTGCTCCTACAGCTCCCTCTCCCTCCCCATGGATGGAGCAATGTCCTTGAGGCTCCGGGTACTGCTGCAGAATAAGAGAAAAAACCCCAAAATCCCAAAGGCAAAAATGAAAGCAGGGCCTCTGGCTGGTTCCCAAGGTGATCATCCACGGTGCAAGGAGACCAGAACCCACCCACAGCACCACTGTCCCAGGAGAAGGGAATCCTCCAGACAGATGGGTAACCCTGGTAAAAGCACCAGGGTCCTGTGGACTCCCTCCTCTCCCAGTAACCACGCTGGACTGGTCCAACTGGCAGACCAGACAAGCAGTGGCCATTTCCAAAGAAGTTACTTTGGCTCACACAGTAGTGTCAAGCTACTTCTAGAAGAGTTGTGCCCAGAACAAGAGAAGAGGCAGGGCTGGGTCTCAGCTCCTACCTACCATAAGAAGCCCTTTGTGGGGGGGCCCCTTGTTCCCATTCCAGGAAAAGTGCCTTCTCAGCTGGTAGCTCCAGAGGACAGTGCTGTCCCTGCAGTATGGGCCAGACCAGGCCCAGAGCAGTACTGCCAATCCCAGTTCCAGGGGCTCCTCCTGCCCCTAAATGCCAATCCTGTTGTTCCAGGGCCTCCTCCTGACCCCTAAATGCCAGTCCCACTGTTCCAGGGACTCCTCCTGCCCCTCCAGGCAGTACTGGAAGGGAAGGGGATCCTTCTGTCCAAAGTGTGTGTCTCACCTGTGCACACTGATATCTTCAGCATAAGGCAAATTAAAGCTCCTAATTGTGATTTTGTCCAGCTTCTCTGCACCTCATCTCCATGTTAAGTCCTGTGCTCCTAAACTCTTCCTTGAGAGCCTTTTTCCTGTTTTCCCTGTGCCAGGTACTGCTCTTTGACTTGCAAAAGCAAATGAGAAACCCTGGTGAGAGCCCCAGGCCCTCAGGTATGACAGAGTTCAGCTCTGCTCCACAAACACCTTGTCACTCTCCCTCTGGTCCTTCCTGGCAGGGTGAGCCCGTCCAGCCCCTCCCAGAGCTGTCCCACCATGTATCACTGGTCCAGGAGCAGGGGACACCAGCGGGGCATCGTGCCCTCCCACGTGGGCAGCCCGAGTACACACCTCAGTGTGTGGGCTGCTCTGCTCAGTGCCCTGTCAGAACCATCTGTTATGGGTGCGTTTGTTTCCCAAAGCCACTTGGATTTTCCCTGAGGACAGTGGGGAGCAGCTCCAGAACCTCACTTCCCAGTCCATGTAAGAACAGGTAAATACTTCGGGCATTTTAGGATCACTCACCATTGCTTTGCTACCTTTGGAAGTGTCTTTAGTAATGGGGCAGAGACGTGCAAACACCAGGGCAAAGATCACTGCAGGGGTCACTGGCACCGAGACCGTTTGTGGTGGGACCACACAAGACCCCAGGAACATAAATTGACTTTGATCCCCCTTGTGGGGCCCAGGTTTGCTGAGGGCAGGAGGGGCACGGCATTGGACAGGCAAAGAGCAGGTCCGGGGAGGGGGCACAGGCCAGCAAGCCACAATCCCTGTGAGCTGCACGCTGCATTACTTCCCTTCACAGCTCTGCTTCCCACCACAGCTCCCTACGTCCCTCCAGCCAAGGCAGGAGCACAGCAAGGTACAGAGAGCAAAGGTCTGTCCCCGAGCAGGCAGCCAGAATTCACCTCTACACAGGCGTCGTCTGCAAGCCGTGCTGAGAGGTGCTCTGTGGGAAGGAGAGGAGAGGAAAGCAGGGACGGCTCTGAGCAAACACCTCACAAAGCTCATGACATGCAGCCAGAAAATTCTTCCAAAATTTGCTTCCCCGCAGCCAGTCCTAAATCCACCCCTTTTGTTCAGTTCTGCCTCTCCTTAAGGAGCTCTTTCATGTCACACCTGTGTATTTTAGGTCAGGTTTGGCCTATCTCTGCACTCATTCCTCAGCTAAATCAGTCAAGTGCTTACTTTCCTCCTGTGTCGGGGTCTCTTCCCTCCCACACGATTTTGCTACTCCTTCAAGTTCCATGCAGAGTCACATGAGTAGATTCAGACTGGGGGGTCTGGCAGCCCCACCCCTCACACAGGAACACTTTTCAGCTTCACAGTAAACACACTGCCTGCCTGGCACAGCCAGTGCCCATGACACGTATTGACTGGGACTCTTCTCATACTCTGGACAGAGAAGAAAACACTAAACAAGTGTCCAGCTCCCCTGAGAAACGCTGACCTTGGCCATCAGCCTTTTGCTTCCGTTCCAGCACAGGTGGTCTCTCTTTCCCAACCAGGCTCATACTGTACACAATTTGCTAATAAAACCCTCAAATTACCAGAGACACTTAAATCTGTATTTCCGTGGGACTTTGCTCTCCACCTTGGATGTCTCCCATGGAACTTGTCCCCAGCTTTCTGGACATGAGCAAGTTCTGACAGAACCTGGCTTTGCAGCCTTCCCCAGCAGCCCATCCACCTGCACACAGACTTTATCTGAACTTGCTGGTGTCCAGGTGATCTGGAGCACCAGGAAGATGGCACAGGTCTCTGCAAAAACCTGCACTCACCTACTTGCAATCGAGCTTTAGAAACCTCTACAAGCAGGTAGCTGGTGGCTGCAGATATGGCTCAGGTCTGTGGTGGGGACCCAGGAGTCCTCCCAGGGCTTGGAGGTTCTGACACCCAGAGTTTCAAAGGCAACCCCCTTATGGAAAACCCATCAGCTACATGTGCTGCCCCTCAGCCGCGGGCAGACTTCCTGCAGTCCCTGTCACACATCCTGTGACTCTGTATGCCAGTTGCTCCAGAGATGGAATCTGTTGCCTTGAGTGCCCTGGGGAGCAATGGAGCCCAGGTTCCCTCCTTGCTTCCTCACCAGTCACCCGGCCAGCATTTCTGTGGGCACTGGGAATGTAGCAAAGCTTGAATGCAGTGACGTGGCTGCCCGAAGGATCCCCTTCCCCAGCCCCTCACCATGGAGCCTGTCCTGCCTCAGCTCTGCTCCAGGACCATGGAACAAACACCTACAGCATCACCATCCTCCCCACACCAAGACCTTGGCAACCCTTACCAACAGCACAGAGCCTTCCTCTGGCAGAGGGGAGGAAACCTCCTTCCCTGTTCTGCTCCTTCAGATCACCACTGAACCCACATTTCCAGAGGTACATCCCCTCAGAAGCCCTCAGATGCATGTGCATGTAGGCGATCAGCCTCCCGAGTCTGGGGCAAGCAGGACCTGGGCAGCTGTGCCCTCCCAGCTGGGGCAGGCAGAGCAGCACCCTCCCACACAGCCCTGTGCTGCCCAAGAGCTCCCCACACACCACTCACGGCTCTGCTGTGTGTGTGCCAAAGCACAACACAGTCTGGGGACAACGAGCCAGAGCCAAAGCTTTAGACATGAAACTTCACCTCAGGGCAAGTACCAAACTGTCACACAATCATAAAATCATGGAGTGCTTTGGGTTGGAAGGGACCTTCAAGTACATCTCATTCCACCCCCTGCCATGAGCAGGGACACCTTCCGCTAGAGCTCGTTGCTCCAAGTCCCACTGCTCCAGCCTGGCCTCAGACACTTCCAGGGACATGGCAGCCACAGCTCCTCTGGGCTATGGAAGAAGGACCCGGGTGACAACCCGGGTGACACCACTCTTGCTCTTCCAAAGGGCCAGCCCAGAGCAGCAGCACAAGTCTAAGGCTGAACTGTCGGGTGCTGAGCTGAGGGTGTGGAGAGCACAAGAGGTCCTTGGCTTTCCCCATTCCCATTCCCCACCTGGTTGATGTGGACAGAAGGAATGGAGGCTGCGGAAACAGATGAGTGGCTGGGTGAGTTGGGCAGGGACTTGCAGGGGCCGATGGATAGCTGGTGCTTCTTCCGGAGAGCCACCACCTTCTGAGCCACTGGAAGAGGGAGAAAGGGACAGGGTCAGAGTTCAGAAAGCAGCCTACCCCACCCACAGATTTCTGCAGGGCTTCAGGGAGACCCAGCCCTTCCCCTGACTGATGTGCTGCCTGCACTGTTCAGGCTGAGTCCCCAGAGGCCACCTGCCCTCTCGGCCATCACACAGAACAGCAACTTCCCACGGACACCATGGAGACACTACGAGCCCAGGCCTGCTGCAGGAGAATCCCTGGGCAGTCCATCACTTCTCAGTCACCCCTCAGAGCAACTCCAGGAGCCAGGTGCTAGACTGGACTGCCTGGGCAAACGCCACCTCCATCAGTCTGGGTCTTGTGGGTCTGTAAGGTGACGCCCTGGGGGTTCTGTGTAGAATCCTTGGTGGATCACTAGGGACCTTTGCAGGCTCTTCCTCTGTCCAGACTTGGAGTGCTGGGTTTGCTTTGCTGCTCAGGGGCTGGTGCTCACAGTGACACCGGGCAGTGGGGCTGCTCGGGCTCTGTGCGCAGGGCACACCTCACTGGCTGTACAGCAGACCTGTGTGGCAACCAGAGAAACCGGAACAAAGACTGGTGTAAGGGATGACAGAAATTATCCCAGAGAAGTCTGACTGATGTTCAGGAAGTAGAAGAGCCTGGAGCCAGCATGCAGAAAGGTGAAGGTCACCTCAAGGTGCCTCATTTCAGGACTGGGGAGATGTTATCCCTCCAGTGTGCTCTCACTGGTCTCATTAAAAGTAGTGGTATGGGAAAACTGATGGGCAGAGCATCTGCCAGGCTCCCTGCCCACAACAGCAGTGGCTGAGGGTTTTTTCTGGGTATTTCCTGACCCCTGGGGGACTGGAGCTCACAGTGTGCCCAGCCAGCATTGGGATGGGAGCTGTCCTCTGGGAAGGGGATCCAGAGCCTCCCTGGGAGTTCATGCTGAACTGCCTGCAGCCCTGTGTGTGAGGGGAATGATGGAGAGCAGCAATGCCACCAGCACCTCAGCCACAGACCCTGGGCCATGGAGCCACTGGCTGTCCTCTCCTGCCCTCTCCAGCTCTCAGGGCAGAGGAAAGGCAGGAGCATGCACTTGGGGTCTGCAGCAGAGGTGAAGCTCAAGAAGTGACCACAGTACAGGGCAGCACAGCTGCTGTCCTTCCTGAGCCCTGCAGGACTGGGGCTGGGTCAGTCCTCCTCCTCCTCAGGAACATTGCCAAGGTGACCATGACTGGGGCTCCCTGACCTTTTCTTGGTACAGAAACACCCTTAAAACAAAGCCCAAGAACTGAGGCCCCCCACACTGATGGCTCCAAACTGTCCTGGCATCTGCTGAATCTGAACCCCAAATTTCTGCCAACAAGAATTGTGAGGGCAACTCTGAGAATAAAGTTCTTTAACCAGACCTCTTTGGAGCCAAGAGGGCAGAAGGCACATTCCATACCAGCCCCCACCTCAGTGGGGCTCTGCCATGAGGGGACCACGCCAACCACCCCTCAGGGCAGGCCCACCTCAGGGAGTCCTGAGGCTGACCGGACACTGCCGGACACAGCCGGGCCCAGGGCACTTCCCTGCCTGTGTCAGGGCCACCTCCTGGCAATACCTGGCAACACCAAGATCCCACCCTCTCACTGCAGAGGTCATCTGTGGACTTGGGAAGGATGGAGGAGCACAATTCCCACAAAGCCAGCAGCACCTCCAGGGGGAATTCTGCCAGGACATGAGAAGCCAGTAAGGAGGAAGCGACCCCTGATCTCCTGCCACGTGTCCTTCTCATGGTGACCTTTGGCAGCCTGACTGCCCAGACACGGCCTCGGCCACAAAAGCCCCAACACCATCAGGTACACACTGCAACACGCTCAATCCAGACACAGCACAGCTCCACCACACGCAGCTGCAGGCTACAGACCAGACACCAAGGCCTGCTCTGAGGAACAGGGTGTCTTGGTTTAGCTCAGATGGTGAGGTGCAGTTGGTGATTTCTTTTGAACTGACAACCAAAATAGCCAATTGCATGCAGAGATACACCTCTGGGACATACACAGCCTTAAAAAAAGTTAGAAAGAAGCCTGAAATCACTGTCTCTTCCTTCTGCCTTCAAAAAAAATAAAGCAGTCCTGGCTCTCTCCTTTAGAGGGGGCTTTAAGTAAAACTTGTTTCGCCTTTTTCTCCCAAAATCCTATTTCCCAGTTAACCAATAAAATTTAGCAAACATAAAACCACCACATAAATAATGCATTAGCCAAAAAACCCAGTATTTTAACCAAAACCACAACACAGGGTCTCTGCTGCTCCTGCCCGAGCTGTGGTGGCACAACAGCCAGGGCCACCCAGTTCTTCAAGAGTCCCTGTGCAGTTGGTGAAGATGAGATATCAGTTTTTCTGTCTTGGAGCCTCCCCCCCACCCTGCAGCACCACGTGTGTGTGTGGGAAAAGCCGCCTGTGACCACCAAGGGGTAGCGTGGTCACTCCCTCAAGCTCCCGTGACAGCACATTGACCTGCTCCCCAAAAAGGTCAGCGGCCACTGGTTGTGTCCCAGGACAGTGGCAGAGAAGGGATCTCTGGAAACAGAGGTGCAGCACACAGTCCACACAGCACAGTCAAGAGGCAACCTCGGCACTGAGAGCAGCTCCTCCTGCTCCTGCTGAGGGAAGCAGACGTCCCTCCCAGCCTGCCCGGGGTAGGTCTGCTGGGATCTGGGGTGGCAACTTGTGTGGAAGAAGTCACATAAGGACAAGGTCTGATGGAAACTGGATTGCCATGTGAGGCAAGGTCCTCACAGAGTCTGTGACCGCTGGGACTCCACAAGATCCCAAACCAGCTGCACCAGGATCCACCAGATGCCAAACCAGCTGCATCACGACCCACCAGTGCTCACTAGGAAGAATCGCTCACCCACTCCAGAAACACCTCATCCCATCAGCTTCAGGCTCCTTGTCCTGTCACTAGAGGGAACACATAACCCCCTTTAGGGTAAGGTCACAGGTTATTTAAGCAGACTGCAAACTCCTAGGAGATGGTGCAGGTGCGTCACTGTGTTGCCGACTCCTGACCAAGCCCAAGCAGGAATGCTCTCTCACACTGTTCCCACGAGGAACAGCTGCCCTATCCAGCTGTTTAGGTGCCGCTTTCCTACTCCAAGGGCAGCACAAACTCCTCTGTGAGACCACAGTGCTGCCCCATCCTGCCCAGCACCCCGACACGGCTGCAGTTACCATCCTGGAAGACCCTCTCCACATTCAGGCCGTAGGTAGCACAGGTCTCGTAGTAAGTGCAGCGCTTCAGATCGTTGGAGAGCTTCCGTGCCCGGGAGTCGTCGATGACACGGGGGTTGGTAGCACTGATTGCATCTGCAAACCAAAGGGACAGGAGGCTGAAAGGAAAGGACCCTGTCCCACCTATCCACAGGTCCCATGACACTTCTGGCCTCCCTCCCTCTCTTCAGACAGAGGAACCACCTCCACAGCACTGCCCCGTTAACGCCTGTGATCACAAAGTCCCACGTTTGTAGAAAAATGGATGAGTCTCTGTAAATGAACCTGATTCCACTTCCCAAACCTCCCAGCCGCCGACATTCCAGCAGACAGAGGCAGAACACCTCTGCGAGGTGTGGAGACCAAGGCCAGGGAGCCCCTGCTGACAAATAAAATAGATTTGTCAGTCTCCACCATTTTAGGGCTCATGGCTGAGCCCTACATGTTAGAGAATCCAAGGGAGAAATCCTCCTGGTTTAAGGAGAAAGTCAACTCTGCTGGTATGTGTCCACAGCCAAGGAATTCCTGGACAGCTCCAAAATACAGGCTGTTTGTATCCCAGATAGCCACCACATGCTTGCCTGTTTTGGAAAAACTTCCTTCCAAAGAGGAATCCGACTCCTTGAAGACAAACCAGGGACAAGGAGGGGCTGCAAACAAACCTTCTCAGGTGGGGTAGGAGAACTGGGACCTGCACTGAGGAAGCCCTTCTTGAGCTCTCCAGATGGTTGTATGCCTGTACCAAGGTTAGGACCTCACCTGGTTCTGTGTCTGGGACAAGAATGGCCACTGACCCCATTACCTGTCCCACTCCTGCCCCTCCACAGTGCATGCTGCCACCCCATTCCTGAGCCAAGATCACTCAGTCCTAAAATTCATTCCACAATCTCTAAACACCCTAAGTTTAACAACTTTGTTCTGCTTTTAATACAGGGGCCTGGATCAGACCCCCTGTGATTTCCTCCCACTGCTCCTGCCTGTCTTCCTGGCCTCAGAGCTTCTCCCTGGCCAGGAATAGTCACAAAGAGCTCAGGAACTGTCCTGCCAGGACGGTTTTTCCCTACATCCATGTCCTGCTCCTGCTCTCTACTGTCACACAGAAAACTCTTCACCCAAGGCTCCCTCCTGCCTGTGCTGGCAGAGCTGGGGGAGGCAGCACTAGGATATCATGCCATTTCCAAGAGGAAGGTGGCTCCACGGAACGAGGCAGCACTCTGTGGGGATGCTGAGATGGTGTGAGCAGGAACTCCCTCCTCAGGGCCCTGGGCTGAGGCTTCAGCACTGTCCCTCAGCCCCACGTAAGACTGACAGACCAGGATCCCCCACTGTGCTCACAGGGCTGGCACTCCATGCTCCCACCCGAGGCTGGGGCTGTGGGGGAAGCCCAGGCACTGTCCTCACCCTGTGTGCCCACCAGCACCATCGGCACCTCCGCTGTGTTCCGGTAGCTGCAGAGCCGCAGGTAATAGTTGTAGACGGTCTGGAAGCCGATCTCATCCTCCAGGCTGAAGACAAACACCACTGCATCGACCCAGGCAGCAAACTGAAGAGACAGGACAGGATTCCAGCGTGGATGAGCAGCTGGAGAGCCGGGCCCGGAGCAGCCAGCAAGGGCAGCCACACATCGGGATCAGCCAACACACACCTCCCCCCAGTCCCTCAGCAGGATGGATGGGAAGGGACCACAGGGAGGACATGTCTCCTACCTGGAGTTCAGGGGGGCCCCCTTCATCCCGAATCAGCAGCAAGTAGCTCTGCCCATCCACCACGATCTCCTTCTTAAACCGGCCACCTTGGGGGAGCAAAGCTGCCAGTCAGTAAGGGGGACACAAGCAGGGGACACCCCAAACGAGGGCCAGGGGAGCTGCAGAGCCCCATGACAGTGGTGGAGGGACTGGGATCACCTCCAGCACCACGGAGAGGAGTGAGGACCCAGCCCATCCCCAGGCATCCTGGGAACCAGACCTTACCCTCTGGAGACTCCTCCTGCACGTAGGTGCCGGTCAGGTAGCGGTGCACCAGGGCCGACTTGCCACTGGACAGGTTCCCCACGATGCCCTGGAACAGATGCACGTGTCACCTGTGTGCCCAGCACGTGTCCCTGTACACGAGGCCACCCCCGTGAAGTGACACCACCAGTGCTGGGGCACACGCTGATGAGAGGCAGGGGGTCCCTGAGAGGACACAGGGATGGTGTGACCCAGCCCAGTATGTGGTGGGAGGCCAGGGGACTGCCTGGGCTCAGTCAGGCAGAGAGCAGCTGAGACTGGGGCACAGCCACCTGCACAGAGGGCACTGAGTACTCTCGTCCTCACCTGAACAGGTACAGCCCTGTCAGAGCCACATCAGCTCTTCCCACTGCCTTTCTGCTCCTGAGGGAACACTTGCCATCCCAAGTCAATCCAGAAGGAAGAAGACCTCTTCTCCCAGCCCACACATCCCAGTTTTGGGGTGCTGCAGCTCTGGACAGAAGCTGCCAGTAGAAGGGGAGCAGAGACCAGCTCCATGTCGGGTACAGGCCCAGCATGCCTGAGGCACCAGCACAACAGCAGCACTACGTGCATCTCCCAGCAGAGCCCATGGTGCCGCCCACACGGAAACACCCAGCACCAATGTTCAACCAAACCAAGGGATAAAGCTACTGAGCACCGAATTTAACTGGGTGGAAGCACATCTGAATGCAGCAACCTCAGATTTGCTATGAAATGCAGGTGGGTGTTCTGAGATGAGTCAGTCAGAGAGCCCAGCTCTGCTCATTGTCAATCTCTTCCTGACCATTTAATGCTGCTTAATTGTGGGACCAGGTCGGTACTGAAGGACCTGTACCGAAGGATCTGGATCTGAACTTCATCTAGTCTGATGAGAATTGGCTGAAGGAGCAGAAGGAGCTCAGCCTGGAGAAAAGAGGCTCAGGGGGAACCTTCTCATTCCACAACTCCCTGACAGGAGGGTGCAGCCAGGTGGGGATTGGGCTCTGCTCCCAAGTAACTAACAACAGGAGAAGAGGTAACATCCTCAAATTGCATCAGGGGAAGTTTAGGTTGGATATCAGATATCCATTTTCCACAACAAGGGAAGGGATCACCTTCACCTGAAGGTGAACCAAGTCACCATCCCTGGAAGTGTTCAAAAAATGTGGATTTGGCACTTGAGGATATAGTTTAGTGGTGAACATGGTGGTGGTGCTGGTTGGTGGTTGGACTTCATGATCTTAGAGGGCTTTTCCAGCCTTAATGGTTTTGTGATTCTGTACAACTGCACTCACGTGGCCACACCAGTGCCGGAAGACGTGGGGTGAGGAGCGGCTACGAACTCTAAAGCCGCCTCTGCCACCATGGAAGTTTACAGCCAAACTTTTCCAGGCACAGGGATGAGCTTGGCAGGTGAGTCACCACCAGGCAGGTTCTCCAGCTCTCAGCCAGGCACTCAAACGCTCCCGCTGCTCTGGGTCCTGCCCAGAGTCCTGCCCTGGGCCATGCACACACTCCCTGTGAGGGAGGCACCAGCCCCGCGGCCGCCGGCACCCTGCGGCACAGACCACGCGTCCAGAGCACAGGACACCACCCTGTCTGCCAGCTCCTCTTGTGCCAACGGGGCCTGCATGAGGCAGGACCAGGAAGCCCTGATCAATGGGCTGCCACAGGCACCCCTGGGCCACTCTCACCACTGCCACATCTGTCACTCCTCAGAGCAACTACAGATCCCGACAGTGTGTTCACACAGGTGACAGCACAGAGAACACGGGCTGGGGTGCAACCCTGCCTGGTCCTGCACGTGTCTCTGGAGCCACGATGGGAACAGCCCATCCCCTGCCTGAGCCCTCCCTGCCACTGCAGCCTAACCAGGATAGTCACAGAATCATGGAATCCCAGATTGGCTTGTGTTGGAAGGGACCTTCAAGCTCATCCAGTTCCACTCCTTGCCATGGACAGGAACACCTTCCACTATCCCAGGCTGCTCCAGGCCCCATCCAGCCTGCCCTTGGACACTTCCAGGGATTCAGGGGCAGCTTCTCTGGGCAACCAGTGCCAGGGCCTCACCACTGTCACAGGACAGAATTCTTTCCCAATATTCCATCTAACCTTCCCCTCTGTCCATGGGAAGCCATTCCCCTTTGTCCTGTCTCTCCAGGCCCTTGTCTCAAGTCCCTGTCCAGCTTTCCTGGAGCCTCTTCAGGCACTGGAAGGGGCTCTAATGTCTCCAGGCTGAACACTCCCAGCTCTCCCAGCCTGGCTCCAGAGGGGTTTCAGCCCTCAGGGCATCTCCACGGCCTCCTCTGGACTCATTCCAGGTCCCTCTCTGTGTTTTGTTGGGGGCCCCTGACACGGACACAACATTCCAGGAGGGAGTACTAAAGAAGGCCCACGGAAGAAACTCTGGAGAGCCCAGCTCTGGGCAGGCAGCTCAGGGCTTCAGTGCCAGGTTGGCCACGGCTCCTCTACCAACAGAGCAGCTCCCAAGGCCGCCCAGCACCAAGGGTGCCATACCACGCCAAAGACAAACACTCCAATGGCATGTAGCTCTAAAACCTGGACAGAGGCTACAGCCACACTTTGTTTGCACATAGTACAAACCCTGACCTGCCTCTCACCAAAATCTTGCTGCTCTGCCGTGTCCCTGACCTCACCTGGAGCTTCAAACCAGCCACAGACCTGACAATCCTGAGGAACACAGCCCCCGAGAGGCAGCAAACTGGAGACAAACAAGGTGTGTAAGCACCGTGGGAGCCTCTGTTCCACGATTTTTGGGAGAACTAGGGAACACAGTCGGCACTGTGCTGGCACTGCCCAGTGCCAGGTCCAGGGGACAAGTCCTGCCAGCAGGCACCATCAGTATCCCTCTGCAAGAACTGCTCAGGCACATCTTCCTCCTGGCCTGGAGCATTGGGAGGGAGCTTTAGGAGATAAACTGAGGGAGGGAAAACTGTTGAATGTATCTTAAATACATCAAATTATTCAAAGACCTTGGAGAAAGTATCCTGAATGCTTTGGAACACAAGCAAGAAGAGCAGCGAGACCCTCAACTCCTGTGGGAGAGACAGAGGAGACAGAGGACACAGAGCTGCTTGAAAATGGAAAGAAAGTGAAGCATTTCTTGCTGGAGTCAGCTCTGGGCTCCTCAAGACAAGAAAGACATTGAGGGGCTGGAGCAGGGAAGGGAACAGAGCTGGGGAAAGGTCTGAAGCACCAGGAGCAGCTGAGGGAGCTGGAAAGGGGCTGAGCCTGGAGAAAAGGAGGCTCAGGGGGGACCTTGTGGCTCTGCACAAGTCCCTGACAGGAGGGGACAGCCAAGGGGGGTCGGGCTCTGCTCCCAAGGAACAGGGACAGGAGGAGAGGGAACGGCCTCAGGCTGGGCCAGGGGAGGGTCAGGGTGGGTACTGGGAAAATTCCTTCCTGGAAAGGGTTCTCCAGCCCTGGCACAGCTGCCCAGGGCAGGGGTGGAGTCCCCATCCCTGCAGGAATTTAAAAGCCGTGTGGATGTGGCACCTGGGGACAGCCAGTGATGGCCTTGGCAGTGCTGGGGAAGCAGCTGGACTCAATGACCTCCAAAGGCTTTTCCAAGCCAAATGATTCTGTCACTCTAAACAAGCACTCCAAAAGCCCTCCAGGCCCTTAGAAGAGCTGCTTTAGCCGGATCAAATCCCAGAGCAACACAGATCCCCAGAGGTCATGCAAAACCTGGGGAAAGGGCTGTGCTACTTAAGGAAGAACTAAAAGCTTTAGGATGGTTTAGCTGAAAGCCTTGCAGAGCCTCAACATCAGGCAGCAACACCCAAACAGCTGCAAGAATGTTTTTAAAATTGCGTTTCACAGGTAAACTAACAAATGAGTATTTAAAATCTAGTTTGATTCTCACTTAACTGCGGGAAAGAGACACTTGCGGTGGCAGGACAGTGCTGGAATGTTTTGCAAGAAGAATTTTATTCTTTTGTTTCTTGGACTAATATTGAAGAAAGTTAATCTTGCAAAGCTGAAGGGACAAAGAACTGAAGGGCACATGCCAGGAGCCTGTAAGGAGAGCTGAAGGCTGGCACAGAGAACACAGGAAGAGCAGAAGGAGGAATCGATCACTGAAGCACCTGCAGCACCCTGCCCAGCCTGACACCATCTCCTGGCCACCCCAGAGCCCAAAACACTGACCCTGTCCCGAAACACTTGGAGGGGCTGTGCCAGGGGCAGCCTCCTGACCACAGAGACCACACCCCACAGGGCGAAGCCTCACAACGGCCTGACCTGGGGAAACCTGCCCTGTGCAGACAGACCTGGGGAGCCTCATCCCCTCAGTTTGGCAGAGCAGAGCTGAGTGTCACCCTCCCGCAGCCCTGCAGGGCAGGGACATCCGGCCAGAGGCAGGAGGAGCACCAGTGCAGAGCTGAGAGCAGTGAGGGTCTGAAGGAGCAGCGACACCTCCCATGCCAGGACGGCTGCTCTGGGAGTGATCACCAGGGGCCTGAACCTAAACCACTACCTGGGATCTGTGTGTGCTTCTGCTGCACCAGCTCGAGCAGCAGCACCCAGACAGGCATCACAGCTCTGCCAGGGCCAGCACCGAGGCTGTGTGGCTCAAATGGTGCCTTTTCACCTTCACATACAAGTGCTCTCCTGGATCAACAACCTCTGGCTTACCCCTCAGAGGATGAGCTGCTGAGAAACCCCAGTCCTTCCCGGGCACGGCGGCAGCCCCAGCTCCTCCCCTCTCCCTTCTGAGGCTGAAGCCTCACCGTTTCCACCTGGCCACACGAAAATGCAGGATTTTCTCGAGGATTTGGGGAATGAGGGGTATCCCAGCCACAAGCCACAAGTACTCACCACCTTCAGCTCAGGGACTGAACGACTCAGGGTCCATTCCTGGCTGTTCACAAATGAATCTGCAGACAGAGGGAAGAAATCATCAGGTTACCCTCAAGATCCCAGCAAGGATCCTGCCACACTCTCCCTGCTCCCTCCAGGCAGATGTATGGTTCTTCCCACCCTTTTACCCCAAAGACACAGAGCTGCAGGAGGACACAACACGCAGCCAGAGCCCCAGAAGGGGAGGAGCAGCCGAGCCAAGGGCAGTGGCAGTATGGCAGCAAAGAGGCTGGGCACCACTGGCTGGAACCCCCCGTCCAGTCCTGCAGGAGCACAAAGACCCCTCCAGCATCCCCTGCCCCGAGGCTCAGGGGACAAGGGACGCACTAGGGACCAGACACCCTTTTGGGGAGCACTGCTGCACAAGACCCCAGAGCTGAGGGCACATGCCAGCACCCCGAGCCCTGCCCTCGGCATGCCGCAGGCTGCGGCGGGGGAGCTGCCAGCAGGATATCAGTCACGTTCCTGACTGAACACAAACACAGTTAATGACTGCATATTATGGAATGGGCAGCATGCTGCAATAGGCTTACACCGGCTGTGCCAACCCAGCATGGCTTGAGGAAACACCCCCACCACACCACAGAGCGTCTGGAGGAGGAGCAGGAGCCTGGAGGGCACCTTGAGGACCCGAAGCAGCCCCTCCTGACAACCTCTAGCTCCTCACTCGCCTTGGCGAGGTCAGACCTTCCATCCAACACCAGCTCCAGGGCAGGAGCCATAGGAGCAGCACCTCCTGCATGTTTATCACATACAAACAGAAAGGATTTTGGGAGACCAGAAAGCTATGGGAGCTCTGCATCCTCAGGAGCCTGTAATAAACCTGCCAAATCTGTGGGCACAGACTCACAGGAATGGGAATCTCAGATGGGCTCAGAAGGGAAGCAGCAAATCCACCAGAGACCCAAAAGCAGGCCACAATCAAACACAGTGACCTGGGCAGTGCCACTGCTCCAGTGTCACCCCAGGGCACAGGGAGGGTGGCTTCAGACCTTCCCCAGCAGCCCCAAAACCACAATTCCTAGTGCCTGCTCCAGCAGTCACCAAACCACCCTCACAGGAACAATTCCCTCCCAACATCCCATCCAGCCCTGCCCTCTGGCAGTGGAAGCCATTCCCTGTGTCCTGTCCCTCCATCCTTTGTCCCCAGTTCCTTTCCAGCTCTCCTGGGGCCCCTTTGGGCCCTGCCAGGGGCTCTGAGCTCTCCTTGGAGCCTTCTCCTCTCCAGGTGAACAGCCCCAGCTCTCCAGCCTGGCTCCAGAGCAGAGGGGCTCCAGCCCTCAGAGCATCTACCTTGTGCTGGGGGCAGCACTGGGCTCCACAGCCCTGCAGGGCCCACAGGCACCTGCCCTCACCCCACATCATGTTCCAGCCCTCGTAACTCCTATGGGGAGGCTGGACACACAACAGCACCAGCTCTTCCTCCATCTCCAGGCTAAAGCCTCATCTTACCTCTCTCACCCCACTGGGAAGCCCAAAGCCATTGGGAAGAGCCCACTCCTGCTCCCACTGCCAGAGGGATGGCCAAGCTGCTCAGAGAGCACAAAACAACAAACCATGACCCGGCACTGTGCCCCGTCCTCGTTTTGTGCAGCCACCAGCACCCACAGGCCACGACATTCATCCATTATGTACAAGAAAGGTGCAAACATGGTGCTCCTACCTGTAGTCTGCCTTCCATGGCTGACTTAGGAACACTCCTTTTCTAGGAGTTACAGACAAATAATGCCCAAGTCTGCTGCAGGAATATCAGGTTATTTATAGCCACCCCGAGGAATCATTTCTCTGCGGTGTCTTTCACCTGCCCTTTCCTTTTTTAGGCAGAGGTAATGTTTTTATTTAAAACAATTCATCAGTCAGGAGGAAAATGATACATTTTTGAGCCCTTTCCAAAAGACAACAGCACACCTGTATTTCCAACTGCATCACTGGGTCTAAAAATAGCTGTCACCTCCACTTGGGACTTCTGCCCTGCCCAGCTTCTTTGGCAGGTGATGTGACAGATAAAGCACCATCCAGGCCTTCTCTGTCCCCAGCATTCCCTGATGGGAGCAGGCAGCACACACTCGTGCTGTTTCACTACACACAGATTTTTGGCGGGTCAGAAGTGGAGCACAAGGCACACACACTCAGTGATGGGCCTGGGGAAGGAGGAGAGGCAGGGAGAGCCTGGAGAGGGCTGGCTGGGCTCTCTCTGGATTTGCTCTAGGATGACCAGGACAAGCTGCCCCAACAACTGCCACCCTCCTGCACCAAGTGTTCCAACAGATCCTTGTTTGGTTTTTAACCCAGGCTCAAGAGTTTTCAACACTTTGATTTTTGACTTGCTGAGAAGGCCCCTGAGTAAAACTTAACACAAATAAACAGTGACAACACAAGGCCAAGAGGACTGTACTCAGCCACACAACACAGCCCGCTCCTCACTTCCATTAGCACACCCTCCCCAAGCACCACGCACACCTGCATGTCTGCCTGCCTGCTCCAGCATCTGCCAGCCTGAGTGCCAGCCCAGGCCACCCACTGGTCCTGGACACCCAGCCAGCACGTGTGACACTGACAGCCCAGGGGTCCTGGCATAGCCCAGGGGTCCCAGCACAGCCCAGCACACTGCCTGCACCCAGGCTGTCTCCACTCAGCACCATGCCAGGGTGTGAGCACCACTTTGCACAGCGCAGCTGGAGTCTCCCTTCCGCCACAGTCACCTGGGAGTTACTGAGATGCAGACCTTGGAGAGGCGTGGTGCCTCTGAGCCCCCTTCTGGAGCCAAGGCTACAGATGTCAGGAGCAGAGCACCCCTGTGTGCCCCTGACACCCCGGGCCAGACCTGTACACACCAACTCTTCAACTGAGTAACACCTCAGCGAACAGACGCCCCTTGTTCAGGGGGACATTCCACCATGACTCTGACCCTGTCTGGAGCAGCACTTTCACAGTGCCTCCAGCCTCTCTCCTGCCTCATTAGCTGAGTGGGAGGCAGTTTCCTCCTGCACAGACTGATTAAAGATGAAGAGGGCAGTGCCTGGCAGGCAAAGAGGCCATGCATGTCCACACTCCAGAGCAGGCCTGTGTCCTCTGCCTGCACCCTGTGGCATGTGGGGAAGCTTCTCACTACCACCTGGACAATGTATTTTAGGCCATCAAGACTTGATAGGACAAGAGGAAATGCCCTCAAGTTGTCAGGGGAGGTTTAGGTTTGATCTTGAGAGTATTTCTTCCCTGAATCAGCTGTCCAGCCCTGGCCCAGGGCAGTGGTGGGGTCGCCATGCCTGCAGGGATTTGAAAGGCACGTGAATGTGGCACCTGGGGACACGGGTTGGGGGTGGCCGTGGCACTGCTTGGGGAATGGTTGGACTGGATGGTCTGAGAGGCCTTTTCCAAGCTCAATAATTTGGTGATTCTGTGACTATCAGCCAGTCGGGGAAGGCCTGAGGGTTCGGAGCACAATCCACTTCCACGTGTCAGGCTGGGGTCAATGCCACAACTGCATGACTTACAGTCTGCCACTGCAAGTGTCCCCTGGTCCCTTTCAGACCTCCTGCTCTGCCCCAGGACACGGCAATCACCCTTCTCTCACCACACAAGGGACACACACAACATGTGCACACCCCCCCAACAGCTGGGGGACCCACACCTGTGCAGATGAGCCATCCACAGACCCGAAGACATCTCTCACACCACCTGGGCTCTGTGTCCTGCAGCCTGCACCCACGCTCACAGCTCTGTCACCCAGGTCTCAGACACCCCCAGGATGGAGCCTCCTCCCCACTGATTTCTCACACTTGCTTCCCTCCTCTGCCATCAGCTCCTGCAGCAGTGTGTGCAGGTAGGCACGGACCACACCCATGGAGCTGCCGAAGGGCAGCTCACCAGCAGTTTCTCGACTCCAAAACAACCACAAACCAAGCAGCTGGCTGCTGAAAATCAGCGACATGACCCCGATGTCAGCTCTGTCCATACAGAGTGTCCATCCCTGGTTGTCAAAATGCAGAATGTGGCAAGTCCCTGCACTCATGGCTACAAATCCCATCAGTGTGACATTATGCACCCTGTATGTCGCTGCAGCTATTGCACAGCAGAGCAGCAGGAAAGGCCCAAATCCACAGCAGCAGACTGATTTGGCCCCCCTCGAACAGCACCATTCCCTCTGCAGCTGCCAGACTTTCTCCATTTCCCTCTGGGCCTCCAGACCCTCCCCACCCCCCAGGCTGAGCCAGAGGGGTGCAGGGGTGCCCAGCCCTCAGGCCCTGCTCCCCCCTGGAACGGGCAAAGATCCCCACGATCTCCTGGGTGAAGCTGCAACCATGTGGAAGCACACAATGAGCCACTGGCAGCCTGACCAGGGCTGAGGCACCGCCCAAAATCCAGGCAGGCAGGTGAGCAGAGCACCTTCCCCGCAGCACCTGGGTCCTGGAGCCAGCTCGTTCAGCAGGGACTGCCCCCAGCAGGAGCTCTGGGGGTCATGTAGCATCAGGGTGTCACAATTTACTGGGTATCTCTACTGCTGGACTGCCAGCATCACCTGCAGTTCTAGATGAAAATATACCTGGTCACTCTTCCTGCATCTTCTCTTTGTTATCTAATCCCATAGAGAGAACCAGGCTGTCCGTGCCGCAGTCCAACACCTTCCCCAGGTGTACCCGACCTCCAAAGCCAAAGCAGTGGGCTTAGGGAACCACTGTCATACCAAAAACTTGAGCACAACCCAACAGCATCCTTGGCTCCACAACACAACCATACAAGAGGAGAGATCAGTCCAGACTGGTCTGGGAAAAGGAGATTCAGGACAATTGTGTTACTCTCCAGAAGCGTCTCGTGATGGAGGTTTTCTGGCAGTGACAGCTCTACCGCAGAAGGTGGAAATTTGGGAGGTGAGGTGGGCAGAGCCCCCGCCATGCAGAAGAGCAGACAGGGACACAAAGAAGGCACTCTGTAGCTGATGTCCTTGGTCAGCTGGTCACCCTGGACACCTTCAGGACCTACAGACCAGACCCCAGCTGTGGGACAGTAGTGCCATGCACCAAGGAGGCAGGATCAGCACCCTCCACCACAGAGCTCAGACACTGTGCCCTGAAGACAGCTTGGAGGGGTTCAGCCACAGACCCACAGCTCCCAGCACCAACATGCCACACGGAGGCTGGGAGGAGAAAGGGGGTGGCCGCCCAAATTCAATTCCTCGCCCCAGCTGCTCCCTCCACGGGATGATGGGCAGCAGGTTCAGCTACCCTGCGCTCCAGAAGTGGCAGGGCCAGACACATCTGGTCTCCCCCACACAGCAACTAATAATTAACCAACTCATTATGGTGGAACTCCCTTGGACACTGCAACCCTGGACACTAAACCAGCCTTGAACCCAGGTCAGAGGCTGTGCAAACACAGCAGGGGCCACACAAACGGAGGCCACTTGTGGCCACCACTGCGGCCACACAAACGGACCCACCTGGCCACACACACAGATCAAAGGGAGGCAGAGGCAGCATGCCAGGGCACAGCTGCCCTTCCTGGGCACAGCCACCCCTCCCAGGCCAGGCTGATAAAGCCTCTACCCTGGCAATGCTGGCAGGAGGGGGATTTCTCCAGTGCAAGGACCAGCACAGGCATAGGCAGCGTTCTGGTCAGCACTGAGCCAGCACAGAAACCCACTGCAGGATACCACCTTGGCAAGGATTATCTCAGTAGAGCTTTAAACACTCTGCAGCAACAGAAGGAGATAATGCTGTGTCTCTCTGGGAAAGGGCACACTTAGGAACTGCCACCCTTGCTTCATCATCATGCCACAGGTGGCAGCAGCTGTGCTCTGAGGTCAGTGCAGACTCTGGAAGATCCAGGCATTTCAACCTTTCAGCACCTGCTGCTCTCCAGCCCCCATCCAAACACTCAAAGACGCAGACCAAACCCTGCTGTGATGGTGGGACAGGGTCTGCTGGAAGGGAAAACCCAGCAGAGAGTGACACAAAAAGACAGGTAACAACCTCCCATCAGAGCACTCCATGGGGATCTATCTCACCAGCAAAAACCTGTTCCCAATGTGCCTGACCTTGGCTCCAGCTGTGAAACCCCACGAGTGCTGGCAGGTGAACACTGAAGGCACAGGGTTCCCTCTCCCTAAGGCTGCCCATGACTGGAAGTCAGACACCTCTGCACCCAACACACACCCTCTGACCTCATTCTAAGAGCTGAGCCCTCCAGAGTATTGTCCCAACAGCTCCCTCCCTGACACCTTCCAGGACTCTCAAGCTTTTCCCATGTGTGGACACCAGATTGGCCTCAGCATCTGAGGCATCTCTAACCCCACCATGACACCTCTGCCTCTCACCAACACTCCCAGCTCAACCAAGGCAAGTACCAACACGAGGTGATATTTATCATTACCTACCCAACTCACTATGCAAACTTCACCCAATCCCTGAGAAAACAGCCCCTGTCTTCTCTCAGAAGCCTTCCCTGACATGCCCTGCACATCAGTACTCCACACACAGGTAAAGGGAGAACCTCAAAGAACCTCAAAAAGCAGGGCATCTCTCTGGGAGAGGGGACATGGCTGTGATCACAGAATCATGGGATATCCTGAGCTGGAAGGGATCCACAAGGATCATTAAGTCTCACACCTCTCCCTGCACAGACACCCCAACAATCCCACCCTGTGCCTGAGAGCATTGTCCAAATGCTCCCTGAGCTCCGGCAGCCTTGGGGCAATGACCATGCCCCAGGGAGCCTGTTCAGCGCCCAACCACCCTCTGCGGGAAGAACTCTTTTCTGATATCCAACCTAGACGTCCCTGACACAGCTCCATGCTCTTCCCTCAGATGAGGAACACTTCCTGAGCCATCAGAGATGCTGTACCCATCACACAGTCTCTTCATGCACAGGGACCACTCCAATTCCAAAACAGTCCAGTTTTCCCAAAACCATACGTATTAGAGAGCCTCTCTGGAATGGCACCAGCCAACACCTGGACACCTAGAAATGCACTGAACCACTGACATGATCACCTGGGTCAGTCCAGGCTGGCTGGACTCCGTGTTGACTTTGCTCTCTAGTCCCAAGGGCTGTTGCCCTCCCTTGCCCATTACACAAGGACCAGCTCTTTACATCTTTTTTGGGTAACAAACCCTGAAATCCCCCATCACCTCTCTGTGCGCTCAATCCCAGCCGAACCCCTCCAGGGCTGGGAGCAGCACTTGGAGCATCCCCCTGGCTTTTGTGGGTATGTCTGGATGCAGATCATGGTGTTGGGTGGGTATCACAGCGTGCTGTAAACAAACCACTCCAGGTTCTGGAAACAGAGAGTGCTGGCTTGGCTCTCTGCCGGGACTCCCACATCCAGCGTTTCCAAGTGCTGATAACCACAGCTGCAGCTGCACCCCCCAGGAGGGCAAGTTGGGGCTGCACCAGCAGCTTTCCCAGGGCAAGGTGGGCAGCGCCCACACAGAGCATCAAAGTTTGTGGTTGTCAAGCTGGTGTTTGGAACACCATGGGCCTGCAAGACTGAAACAGGAACAGGGAAGAGACCTCCTGAGCAGCCCCACTGCAGCAGCACTGAGGCTGTGCCCCTCCAGCCCTGGCTCAGAGACCCACAGCTCCCACCAGAGGAAGCCACGGACCAACATTCTGAGCAGAGAGACAACGGGGAGATGGGGCACCAGAGAGGACAAGCAGCAGCTATTTTGCTGTGCAGACCTCACCACTGCCTTTTCACACCTCACCATCCCCAGGAGGGCACAGGGTTGGTGGGTTACAGAGACTGTGCAGGTACCAGGCATGTAATGAATGGTGTGCTCAGTGTGACTAAACCCAGGGTGAGCTCCTCAGCACTAGGGGCTCCTGCCAGGAGCCACAGGGCTGGCGGCAGCCTGGAGAGGTCAATGCCTGAGCCTCTGCCTCCAGCACAAGCCACGGCGGCAAACACTAATCCCTGCAACAAGAAGTGGTCCTGCATGAGCTGGCTGGTCACTGCTGCAGGGACCCCAAGCCGCCCACACCACTCCCCACAGACACCTCAGCAGGATCTCCCAAAGATGGATCCAAAGGGAGCTCCTACCTGTCTCATGGAGGAGCCAGGTGAGAGGCAAGGACGCCAACCAAGTGCTCAACCTCGGCTGCTCCTCTGGGAATGCGGCCGCCGGGCCGGCTGCTGCTGGCGCAGCTCCCACTGGAAGCGGCAAGCAGGAACAGGCCCCCTGCTGCAGGGGCAGGGCCCGGCCCTCCCTGCCCGCATACACCCACATTCCCCAGCCATGAGCGCAGCCTCCCCTCTCCTGGGAACCTCCCGCCATCCAGCCGGCAGCGGCACACAGCCCGGGCTGCCCTGCCAGCACCGGAACCCCCAGAGTGCAGCAGCATCCTGGCCCTTTGCCTCGTGGTGCACGGGCAGCCCCGCATCCATCGGAGCCTCCAGAACCTTCCCCTGGAGCACAGTGAGCCTGAGGGACAGAGGGAGCTAGAGGATGGAGCCCCCCGGGCAGCTGCAGAGCTGCTCCTGTGCTGATCTCTGTGGCCCAGCACTCCTGGGGAGTGTCCAGACATGATGCTGCCCTGGACAGCCACTGTCTCAGGAGCAATCAGATTCCTCAGGAGCATGTGGGCTCCCTGGAGAGCCTGCCAGCCCCACGACATCCCTCTGGCACACAGGCCAAGCAGAGAACTGTCTCCACAACCCAGATCCAGAGCAGAGCCATGGAACCCAGCGAGGCCCTCCGTGAGCGGGCGGCAGGGCTTGGCCCAGCCCCCAGCTCCATGCGTTCCATGCCTTAAAAAGCTGTGGATGCTGCTGTCGCCTCCCGGCCCTGCCAGGCCACAGGGCTCGCCTGCAGCTCCTTCCACAGGGCCTGGAAGAGGACAGGGCACACAGGCACAATCAGCACAGCCCCAGCTGAGGCCCCACAAAGCCCTGGCGCCGGAGAACTCCCCACCAACATCAGTCGAACATCCGAGAGCTGCTTCAGCTGCCAGTGCCCATGGAATGCCCAGCCCCGTGGGGATCCTGTCCCCCTGTCCCATCACTGTCCCCATACCTGCCCCACACCCAGCCAGGGTCCCTGCGCTCCCGAACACGTGGTCTCCTCTCAAGGGACCTTAGCAGGGGTGGCCAGGGCTGAGCATCCCCCAGACGAGGCCTGGCACCAGGGAGTTGCTCACAATAGGGTCAACTCACAAGAGGGAGGTGCAGGCACATTTCTGGGCTCCCCAACCCCCTCTGCTGCTCCACACCTCTGCTCTGGCGACCTCCCAAACAGTCCCACCTGCCTGGGAGCCCACCAACAGCACTCCTCTCCCCACTCCATTGATGTTGTGGGGCAAGGGCAGGAAGGTTCAGCCCATCTCGCCCTTGATGGGACACCACCAGGGCAAGTAGGACATGCAACACACGTATTTGACTCCCGAGTGTGAGGCCAGCAAGGGAACCCGACCCCAGAGCACATCCTCCCAAGCAGCCACACCACTGCTCCAGCTGGCAGCTCCAGCACCATTGACGATGGCAGTACCCAGGGCACCAGAGTATGACGTGACCCTGTAAATGCTCACACAACCTCACTGCAGACCAGCGCAAACCCTGCAGAGCACTGGGACAGAACCAGGTGCCAGCGCACAGCCCAGAACCTCAGCTGGAACAGGCCACAGCCACCCATCCCTGCAGGCCCTGCTAGCACAGGGGGCTCTCGCCAGCCCAGCACTGCTCCTGTGCTTACTTACCCAGAGCCCGCAGAGGACCCCCACCCAGAAGGACAGGCTCAACAGTGCCATGGGGATCCTTGGGGCACACGCTGCCAGTGCTGCCACGCTCTCGCCTTCGGAAGCGGCTGGTGAGGAGTTTCCACAGTCCCCCTGTCTGCACGGGGTCGGGGTGCAGCCGGCCCCCGACCCTGGTCAGCTCCGGGTACAGCAGGTCCCGCTTGCTGGGGCACGTGTGCAGGGAGCTGGCATCACCCTCGCTCTTGGTGCGGAGGCGCGTGGGGCGCAGGAGCCCCCCAGACTCCGACCGCCGCAGCTCGTGGCCCCGGCGCAGGCGGAAACTGAAGCTTTTCCGCAGGGAGCTGAAGTTCTTCCTGGGGCTGGAGCCGCTCCAGCCGCTGCCCCCGAAGAGGTTCCAGCGGCGGCTGCCCCACAGGGAGCCCCCCCGGAGGAAGCCGGGGCTTTCGGTGGGGTGCGCCGGCCGTGTGGTGGGCAGGAAGGTCATGCTGCTGGGGCGCGGGCGCTGCGCCTCATCGGGGCCGTCGCCCTCTCCCTCGGGGCTCTGCCTGCGGGGTGAGCGCAGCCGGAGCAGGTCCAGGAGGCCGCCGCGGGCGCGGGCGGGGGGCGGCGGCGGCAGCAGCGCCCCGGGCAGCCCGTTCCCCGCCGCGCAGAAGCTCTTGGGCCGCCGGCGCTGCTGCTGCGCGGCGCCGAGCGCGGCCTGGACGGCGGGGACGCCCTGCAAGTCCAGCGACTCGCAGACGCTGACGGCGCGGCGGGGGCTCGGCCGCGGGGCGCCCCGGCCTGGCCCGGCCCAGCGCCAGCCTTCGGCCATGGTCAGCAGCGGGGCTGCCCCATGGCCCCACGCCCGCCGCTCTCCGCCGCCGGCGCGGGGCTCCCACGACGCGCCCGCATGTCCGGGCCGTGCTCGGCGCCGCCAGCGCGGGGCTGGGCCGGCCCGCCCCGGAACGGGCCGGGGCCGCGATGGAGATGGGGCGGGGGCCGGGGCCGCCCCGCCCGCCGCGCCCTCCGCGGGCACCGACGGCACCGAGTCCGGGAACGGACAGCGGCGGCGGCGCCGTCCCGGAGCGCCGCGGGGCTGCGGCCTCGGGGCAGAGAAGCGCCGGTCCCTGTCACTGCTCGGCCGCGCTCAGTGCCCGCGGCGCAGCCCGCACCAGGGAGCGGCGGCGCTGCCCGGCCGCCCGGACCCCGCCGTGGCGCTCACTGGGACCACGACCGGGCCGGACCCCGTCGGGGCGGCGCCGAGCGCCGATACCAGAACCTGCCCGGACTCCGCCGGGGCGTTCACCGGGACCAGAATCGGCCCGGAGCCTGTCAGGTATCGACCGGCGGGCCGGGCCGGCAATGGGGGCCACGGCTCGGCACGGGTCCGGCCGTGTCCGCCAGGGGGCGCTGCGCCCCCGCTGGCCNGGCAGCGACACCGGCAGCGACACCGCGATTCTGGCGGGACCGGCTCCGACAGCGGCACCGTGATCGCACGGTGCACCGCTTCGGCGGCCCCGGTTCGACCCGTCCCTTGCGGCATCCCCGCGCCCCCCGCTGCCCTCGCCGCCTGCAGTCCCGCCGCACGTCCCTCAGCCGGGCCCGGAGCTTCCCCTCTCCTGCCAGGACCCCCCGCCCTGGGCGCCGAGACCTCCGGCCCCAGCCGCACCGGCCCTGTGCCAGATCCAGCTACCTTCTGCCTTCTCACCTTTCCAAACCTGTGATGGGGCAGCGAACTCCCCAGCAGCTGCGTGATGCCCAACAACAGCCCTGCGCTCAGGGACACGGGAAAACCGTCTGTAAGGCCTCCAGGGGCCCGGGCAGCCCAGAGCACCCACACCCTGGAGCACAGACCACCAGGAGCACAGAATTCCAGAGCCCACCCGAGCCCGAAGCAGAGGGCACCAGGTTAAGTGTGACGACCTCAGCCAGAGCTTCACTCCTGTCTAATTCCAGGGCAGTCATTTCCTTTGACCAAACCCACCATCACCAAGCACTGACCCTCCTTGGCCATTGGAGTCCTGACTGTGGTACCTCCTCCACCTCTTCCCCAGCACCCCCCATTGCTGCCTGCAATCCCTGTCTCCAGCATCACCCCACAGTGCTCCTCCTCCTCCTCCTTTTTCCCCCACACCTTTTCCCTCTCCCTGGTTTTGCTCCTTCACATTGCAAGTATGATCTGTGCTCCCTCCGGGGAGGAAAAAAAAAGATGCCTGACTCCCCCTTAAACTATTTTTACCTTACCGAAAGCCCTGTCTGCTGAGCCAGCCCAGGTCTTCTCCTGCTTCTCCAGGCTTCTCCAGGGAACACCTTAACATCAAGCACCTCTCTTTTCCCCTCCTTACACAGGATTCTTTGACTCCACTGCCTTGACTCTTCCAAACTCCCATCACCTTTGAGCCCTCATCCTCCTTCACAGCAGGCCTCATCCTACTTCTCCAGTTTCCTGGATGCCCCAAGCCTCAGACACAGCCAAACCCCACCTAGAGCTCTTCCCCCCGCTACTGCACAGCCAACNCCCTTCTCACGTCTGCCTTCTCCGTCCTCTCCTGAGCCCACAGGTCCCACCATCCACCTCCCCTCCTGTCCCTGTCAGTACCACAGACCCCATCACGGCATGCAGGAGCAAAGGTCCCACCCAGAGCCTCTCCTGGGGCTTCACGTCCTGCTCTTCCCTCAGATGTTTGCAGCTGTCAGCACCAGCCTACGCCAGCAGTTCTCTCCCAGACCCCCTGCCAAACGCCAGAGCTGTAGCTCAGAGCCGCCACTCCCCACGCCATGGCCGTGTCCGGTGGGCAGGCGCCGGACACATCCCGCTCCCCTCCCTCCCAAGACAACGGGCACCTGTGCCTGGGACTGAGCAGAAGGTGCCTGCCAACCCGCCCGAGCTGCGGCTCTGCCATCTGTGCCAAGGTCACAGGAACACACCAACTGCCAGACTGGATCCGACCCGCACGCACAGCATCTGCCGTCCCGTCTCCCGGAGCACCGCGCTGCAGCCAGAATGAGGAATTCTGCAGGAAGCAATTACAAGGGAATGTCTTCCAAAGTACTGAACACCAGACAGGCCTCGCTGCGGAGACCAGGCTGTCACAGCTGACCTCTCAGGGATACCTCAGGCACAGGTACCTGGCTCTGGGCAGGGAACCAGGTCAGGACCCTCACAGGCTCCTTTCCACCATGCCTGGCACAGCTCTGTGCTCCCAGGGATGGAAAGTTCTTCCTGTAGGGAGACGGGACCATCTATATCCATCTCTTTCCAAACCCTGTCTTTAACACATACTCCAACAGCACCAGATGGTTCCCCTTTCACATGAGTCTCAGCTTTTTAAAATATTCTGGCAGGTTCTGGCTGTGAGGTGTCGCTGAATCACAGACTGTCTGCTGGAGAGATAATGCACCTTGTGCTGCCCGCTGAGGCAGGACTGGACATGCTGGACTGTCCCAACAGGGTCTGTCTGACCCATCCCTACGACCTCCTCAAGACCCCCCCAGCACTATGACCTCCTCAAGCCCCTTCCAGCCTGTGACCTCCTTCCTGCTCCAGCTCTTCCCCCTCCTGTGACTTCATCCAAATTTAGATTAAACCTACTGAAAAACATGGAGAGTTCCCCTTAGCTGATGACGTCCCTTCCCTGTCCTACCAGGGATCGTATTTTTAAAGCTATTTGTGTTTTTAAAGCATTCCCAGTTCTCTGCAGTTTGTCTCCACCTTTCTTAAACAGTCAGAACCTGGGCACAACACTCAGCTGGAACCTCCAGCAGCCTAAGAAGAAATACAGGTACAACACCTGTGGTACTGCATCCCAGTAAGATACTGGTCTATAGCACAGTAACAGCATAACAATGTTCTTACCTAATTAGGCTGTTTCCTGGCAAAGGTTTCCACATACTGTGTGCATTGATATGTATATTCACATGATCCCCTTGACATTACTCCAAAAAAATGTCTGAAATAGGCTAAAATGAAGCCTTAGATTCAAGTCCTGGGGTTGAGGGCTGCAGGGCACCTTGCACATAGGTTGGGAATCTGTACCCCAGGGTTCAAACCTCACCAGTCTCGGCAACACATGGGGTCCAGCTGCCTTAGCCCTCCACTGGTGGAGGAATTGTTCTGAGAACGAGACCAGAAAACACCAGGGTTTGAGGAGAGCCATTACTGAAACTCCCCACATGCCTTTAATGTGCCTGTTCTCTGGCAGTTCACACCGTAACCATACTGGGTCAGACCGGAGCTGTGTTTATGTCTAATGCAGGTGACAGGTGACAGCTCACCTGCTCACAAGGTGGGCAGCAGCTTGGCTGGAGGCCCCAGGGCTATGCAGGGCTGCAGAAGCATCTCCGAGAGCTGGGAAGTAACAGGGCTCTGGCAATCTGACCCAGAGCAGGTGCCTGGGGACAGGAGCAAGTTGGTCCCTTACCAGCCCTTCTGTGAGTCACATGCATGGTACAAACATTATGGCCATGAACATCTGGCTGAAATTAATATAATCCATGAGAGGCATAACAACAGCTGCATGGGAAGAGCCTGAGAGCCAGGGAACATTCCAGAGCTGGTTGGCCATGGTGTGACATTCAGGGTGGAGCCCTGAAAAAGAAAAGGAGTTTAAGCCATGGTCAAATGCTCCACTGTGCTCCCCAGAGCCCGTGACACTGGTATCACTGCTCTCCCAGACCCACTGGCACTAGTATCCCCGTGTTCCCCCAGACACAAACAGTATTGCTGCTCCAGAGACCTGCAGATAGGGCAATTTTGTGGCCAAGGAGATCCCCATCTGGGAGGATGGGACACCTGCACTCACCATCCCTCCTGGGCTCAAAGGCACTGTCACTCTGCAGAGGGCCCTGAGTCTGAGGGTCCCCCCGCAGCCCCACACATCCCACAGATACAGGGATGATGCACATCCAGCTCGGATGAGAGACCAGCATTGCTTCGGCAGCCAGGGGAGGGATGAGGTTCCCAGCATGGATGGCCCCAACGTTCCCAGTGCCCACACAGAGGGCGGATACCAGGAGCACATGAAGACACCAGCCAGCTCCAGGCCCCAGGTGCTACCAGGGTTGTGAGTGCCCGAGGCTGACAGCCCTGCACAGACCGTGCTGGTGGTGGGACTGGGGCAGTGGACCAGGCTAAGCACCACTGCCAGGGACAAAGTCAGGACAGGGTGCAGGACAGGTGACAACACCGCACCTGTGCCAGGCTGGGGGGCACCCAGGGCCCCGGCACATGCTGTCCAGCTGGAGCAGAGCAGCAGGAGGGCTCTGTGCAGTGCCAGGGATGGCAGCCAGGCCCCCCCGCAGCTGCAGGAGGACCCCGAGCACTGTGTCAGGACCACGCTGGAGCTACCGGGCTCTGCAAAGCAGCTCCAGCCGGCTCGGCCACGCACCAGGAATACTGATGAGGCTCTGCCAAACCAGAGCGTCTGGGGGCGCAGGCTCGGTGGCCCGGCCGTGGGGTGCAGCCCCCGCAGCCCCACGTCACAGCCCACACTGTCGGCACGTCAGCAGCACCGTCACTCGGAGGCGGCGGGGGCCAGCCCGGCCTGCTGGCCCCACGGGGCCAGGATGGAGCCAGACATCCTCGGCCCAGACAGGAGGAGGGAGGAGACAGAGGCGTCCCCTGACCCTGAGCACGGAGACACGTTCGTGCTGAGCCCTGCCACAGGCTCAGCATCCACCACAGCGGCGCTGCACACCACACAGCTCCACTGCGGTAACCTTTCCTCTGTGTGTGTCACCCTAAGCACCCCAACAACTCCTTCTGGTCACCCAAACCACCCTGGGCCCAAGAGACCACGTCCTCTGCTCTCTACTGACAAACACCCACCCACCCCACGGCCCCTCCACATCCCCAGGGTCTCGGGGCAGACAAACGAGGCACTGCCCCTGATCAGAGCTCTGCCACAGACCCTCAATGCCAGCTGGGCTCTCACGCCCTGCCCTGCCCCGTCCCTGTGCCCGTGCCCACTTAACAGCACAGAGCCCTCCTGTTTGACACTTGACAGGCTGACTGACTTTCCAAGGCCCCTTGCCCAGAGAGGTGCCTCAAAGCAGGTTGTTCCCTACAGTTTCCATGGAGAGGAGGAACGGGCCAAACCAGCAGAGAGTTAACACCAGGTGGGAAGTAAGTAACAGTCACAGGAGAGCCCGACTCCAGCATCAGCTCCTTCCCTCCTCCCACGCTGCACACCCCCAGCTCAGGTCCTGCCACAAACCTCGAGCTGCTGACGAGGAAATTGCCACCTTCTCCCGCCCCACCCCGCAGAACTGAAGCAAACGCCTCCCTCCCACACACGTGAGGTCAGACCCATGGCACCCAGAAAGGGCATGACCACGCTCTTGTCCACCAAGGGGAGAAGCTGAGCGCCAAACTGCTGCCAGCCTTTCCAAGAGAGCATCCTGCCATGAACCCTGTGGAGGTGGCCATGCTGCAGATCCTGCACCCACACGCTGCAAGCCAGATAAAGGCAAGACAGATGTAGGGATAACAGATGCAGGGATGATGCTTCCTAAGCTGGTCCAGCCCCTGGTGCCTCAGGGAAGCCCCGGAAGATAACGCTTTGGGATGTTACCTACAGGGTGTAATACTAGATCAAGGCAGCAGCAATCACTTCTGCTCCTCAAGCTACCTCCGGGCACTTCTGTGTGCAGAGACGTCCATACCAGTATCCTGACTAAACCAGCAGATAATCTGGTACCTGCACTGCAGGGCATGAGCAGCCCTGCCACGCTGCCAGCCATGCACCAGGCTGTTTTCAGGTACAGAGATGTTCCCATGGAACAGGGCTGTCTCCAGGCACCAGGATGTTCCCAATTCCCAAGCTCCTCACTGGTGATGCAGGTATGAGCAGCATCAGCATGATTAGGCCAGACATTGTGAAATCTCCTTGGGATTTTAAAATCCAAAGACAAAAGGCCAGGTGAAAATTTGGTTAGAGGACCAAAGAAGACCTCCTCACGTCCTGAAGCCTCACTTTAAAATCTCCCTCATAACCATCACTTAAACAGTGGAAATCCTCCAGTTTATTCCAAAAGCAGCAAACGAAAGAAGAAATGGCATGAAAAATAGCAATGGGGTGAAACTAAGAAGTGAACGGTGCAGCAATGGGACCCAGAGGACAAGAAAATCCACATGGAGGTCAGGAGGAGAACATGGCCGGAGATGGAGGAGGCTGGAAAATCCCTCCAGCCTCGACAGAAAGGGAGAGACCCCACAACAGCCTGCAAAGGATAGTCACAGAGCTGTCCTTTAGCTGGACCATGGCGCCCCTTCAGCAACGACTGCTCTGTGGTGACGTTCCCATGCCCAGTGGATACAGGACATTTCTGTGCCCACAAGCAAAGCTCCCACCCACCCCAGCAGCAGAGGGAGCCTCCAAGCCAGGCCTGTGCTGACTGGACATACCACCTGCCCTCAAGCCCTTCTGGCTCTGCACACGTGGCATCGCGGACACCAACAACACGAGAATTTCAGGAAGAGCCAACCCTAGCAAAAGGTAGGACTGGAGGGTCATCAAGCTCCACAGAAAGCGGAGCAGCCCAGAATCACAAAGGGATGGTCCCAACAGTGCTTCCAAAGCTCTGCAAGACCGCTCCTCCCTCCCTGGGAAACATGCTAAACAACTAAAGCCCTGGAAAGATCCTGTCCTTCCGCCCTGTTCCCAAAGGCACCTGCTCAGGAACAACAGCACAGGCAAAGGAAATTATTTTCAAAGCACGAGCTAAAAAGCTACTGAGGCTGACAACAACACAGGATGCTCACGTGGGCCTGAGCACCCCAACAAACGCCGCGTTACTGCTGCTCCCACCTCGTCATCCTCTGAGGTGAGCACAGTGACTAACAGCATCTGCACACACAGGCAGAGATTGTTTTGCTGCAAACAACAAGAGCCACTTGTGAGAACAGTGTTAGTAATACCTCTGTATCCCACCTGGAGCAGGGGGACTGCAGCGCTCCAGCCTCCAACAACCTTCTCTGGCTCCCTCATGGTGAACAGGCTCCAGACCCCGTGTGGAACTTCAATGCTCACAAGCAATGGATTTAGAGAAGGAAATATCAACTTTAGGATGGTAAAGAAGCAGATATCACCTGGCACGTGGAACTCACCTTCAGAACAAACACTATAGGTAAGACTATCCATTTCAACGAACCCACACATACCTCAGGTGCTGCCTCCAGGTCCTAGAGGGAAATGGAAGCAGCCCTACCCTGAGGGATGCTGAGCCAAAGACCCTGCTCCAGGCTGGCCAAGGGTTTGATGTCTCCTGCCCCTGCTCTCACTTTGGCACGAGGGTCCCAGCTCTGACCCCTGGAGCAGCCCCTGCTGGAAGCAGCCTCCCCACGCCAGCCATCTCCATCAGTGCTCCCCTTTACAGACCCCAGTGGCCCAAAGTGCCTGCCTCTGTCTAACTCAGGTTTTGGGTGTTTCAGGTTCCTCCCTGAGGCCTCTGCACAGCGGCCAACCACCAACCACAGAGAGCAGAAAAGCCCAGAAACTGAAAGCCACAAGCCGCGGCCGGAAGGTGGGACGGAAGGCGCAGGTCTTGCACCTGGTTCTCTGTCCCCACCATGCCCCGAGGCTTCCCTGCTGCAGCCACAGACACCTCAGCCTGCACAGGCTCATCCTCCCACACAGAATGGCTGCCGTGTCTCACTCCAGGGCCCCAGGAGGGACCAGCCCTGCGTCACCCTCGGCCTCATCAACCCCCACCTCGTGTCTCCCCGCCAGTGCCAAGGCCCAGCAGGGTCTGAGGGGTCCCAGCTGCCTGAGTGACAGCGGGGCCCCTGCCTGATGTGACCACAGAGACCAACAAGGGAGACCACAAAACCCCTGGCAGCAAAACCAACTTCCCATGTGGTCAGGGCAGAAGAGGATGACTTTGAGTGCCTCACACCACCTTGGATTTGGCAGGGAGAACCATTCTTGATGATTTTTCCACGACCCAATACAGACACTAAACACTCACAGGAGAGGATGGACCCCCAGGAATGCCCCCAAACCTGCCCCAGCCCAGTTTGTGTTCACAGCTACACACTGAGGGCCCCAGTTCTTACTCCCCACATTTCATGTTGACCATTAACTCTTCCAGTTTCTTCCTGAGGTCACTCTGGCCTAACCCAAATACCACAAAGAAGCCTCAAGATACTATTTAATCACTAACACCTTTCACTAATCCCACTGCTCGGGAGCTGTTCTCAATGTCATGGAAAGTAGATCCCATCAAACTACATCACTGAGCACCCACTTCCCTCCTTAAATTCTCCAATAATTCGGATTATGTCAGGCACTCCGCTGCTCTCTTAAGGATCAGTATCAACCCTACTGTATCCTAAACACCTGAGTCATCCATGGATCCTGCTGAAGGCTGGCAGAGCATCAGCCCACTCCAACCTTGCTCATCTTCTCACAGCCAGCTCACAGGGAGCTCTGCAGCCAGCTCTGGGTGCCAGCTGCCCAAAGGTGGGAATCTGAAAACACCTGGCTTTGGAAGCTGCTCTTCAGGACTGAACAACCATTCCAGAGAAAGGATTTCACCTCTCCAAGCAGGGATGGAGACGCTTACACTGCACAGCTCCCCACACCCCACGTTTCAGACAGTACAGACAAACACCACAGCTAAACATACCCCCGTTCCCAATAAACCTCACAATTCCCCATAGGCACTGACCAGCTGGATGCCAATGCTGGGCCATTTATGTCCCACCTCTTTTGCTCACTTCCACTCTTGGTGTGTGTTCCATAACACCAACTCTTCCCCTGTTTAGGATCAATTCTGTGCCAGTCCTGCTGTTTGGATGCGCCACCTGCTCCATGTGCCAGGCTGGCTGTTGGCACAGCCTCCCTCATTAACGGGGCTTTGTGTGATTTGGGCACAAACATGACATTCTTTGGAATTATTGCATTTGAAATTTGTGTTCTCTCTCTCAAGCCCTGCAGCTCGTCATTTTATTGGTTTTTTGGCTTTAGTGACACCAACCTCCAAAACCTAATGGCAACAGCTGAGTACTACTCAAACACCTCGCCCAGGAACATCCTTCCCCATCCACAGGCAATCTGAGGAAAGGGCTGGGATGGCTCCCAAGAGATGACCTTGGTGGAGATGAAATACTGCTGGGAATGCCCAGGGCTGGCACCGGACTGGTACCACTGGTAAGACCATGACACCAGTCCCAGTACCTTCAGCAAGTAGTGAACTACAGAGTACACCACTCAGCAGCAACCAAAGAGCAAAGAGGGTGCCAACCATTACTAGGTAAAGAATGGAGAGCAAGAGAGGGAATATCCCAACACTCTTGTCCTGACCCACAGCCCTCACCAGATACTAAGAGGAGCAGATGACTGACAAGATAGAACAGCTACTGTACAGGGAGCCTGGAAAGGAAGATGGCAGAAGGGGAATGAAGTTTTCCATGCCGGGAGAAGAAAGGAGGAGGCCACTAGAGAACAATTTGTTCACTGTTTCTTCCGAAGCAGGAACTTGGGGACATCACATCCAATTAAGCAGGTCCAAAACAGGAGACTTTTTCACATAAAGCATCACTGTGAAATGTCTCATCAGGGCTGCGGCGGCGCTCAGCGAACACACACCCAGAGGACGATCAGCCAAATCCAAGGACAAAAGCTCCACGCCAGGCTACAGAAACACAAGACACAGCTTTGAGCTCAGGAATGGCTTCCTGGGAGCAGGAAAGGCACAGCCCAGCCCGTGCAGAGCAGGGCAGCAGCACGGGCTGGGCAAGGGCAGCACAAGGAGAGGCCCCGTGCCCCCGTGGGCACACGGCGGGCCGGCGGCAGCGCCGTGGTTGGGGCTGTCACACCGGCCCCGCGGCGGGGAGGCCCGGGCCTGCCAAACCCACATTCCCACTGACATTTTCCATGCTCGCTCACTGCACCGAGATGGTATTTATAGAAGTTTCAGCAAAAGCAATTCAGACACTTCCCAAAAGCAGGCTGGGGAAAAACGCGGCAGCTTGGCCAAAGCTGTACATTTTTCCAACTTTGGGTGAGGGATTGAAGAGCTGATCAACCTCCCAGCTCCAGGCTGGAGCCCAGCACTCTAGACTTTGATCTGCCAAGCCACAGTGAGCTCTGCTTGGGGCCCAGCAAATGTTTCCTACAACTCCAGTCCCAGCATTTCTCAGATGAAATCTTGGTGTTATTCTCAACAACTCCATGAAAACATTTCCCAGAGAAGCTGTGGCAACCCCACCCCTGGAAGTATTAAACACCAGGCTGGATAAGGCTTGGTGGAAGTCTAGTGGAACGTGTCCCTGCTCATGGCAGAGGGTGGGACTAGAGGAGCTTTAAGGTTCTGGGTTCCATGACCATGGTGACTGCAGGATTTCCCTCCCAGGCATTACCTGAGACAGGGAAGCAGGAGAAATGCCAAGGCCACTCAGCCAGATAAGAGAGCCTGGAGACCTGGGAGAGGAGGGCTGCTCACCCCAGTTCCCCAGCCTCCCGAAAATGGATCTGCTCTGCAGGGAGAGGCCCTGCTGAGCCCCACCAGTCCCATGTCCCCTCGGCACCACCACCCTGTGCAGGAGGGTGCCAAAATTAAAGTGGGTCCCATCACAACCCTTCCTCCTCCTCCTCTCAAGCTGAACTCCAGCCATCTGTGGTTTCCAGTTCCGGATCTGATCCAGCACCCTCGGCTCTCCCACAGCATCGAGAGAAATCAGCACTTCTAGTGCCCAAGTCACCCAACCTACTTATCACTCCTACTTCAGCCTGAGACCGATGACGATGACGAGGAGCCTGGGTGAGCAGAATCAGGTGATGTCACCTCCATCCCTGACACTGTATTAGCCAACTCCCCCACTTCTGGATCCCACAGTTTCCATAGAGGACAACCCACTCAGTCGACACAGAACGAGCAATACCATTGCTTGATGCACCTGAGGAGGTTCTGCCAGGATCCCTGGGCCAAGGCAGGGCTTCTAGACGCCTTTCTGAAGGCAGGAACCCAGACTGCCATGTAAGGGCAATTGTGGGTCTCTTCTCACAGAGAGACACAATTGTGGGAGCAAACAAGGGCTTGCAGCTCTGAAGGACCAGAGAGCTGCCACCTCAGCCTCACATCTTAATCACAAGATCATTCTATTTCCATGGAAACGGCAGAATTAGAGTCTTCGACAGAACGACAATTACCAACACTGGGAATTTAACTGTTAAACCTGTCATACTCCCGTCCCCAGTGCCAGGAGAGGAGACAGCGCTTGCCCACACCACTGCCCTGCATCTGGCCCCAGCACCACACTCAGGTGTTTGCTCCTGCTTCCTTCAACAGCCAGCTGGATTTCCAGAGAGCCTCCTGTGTCAGCACATCAGGGGATGAAAGCTCCCAGGGGCTCAGTCCAGTGCCGACTTGTCCGTCAGCAGCTGATCCTGGAGCACACACAGTGATCCTGCTGACCAAGGCTTCCCCAGTGCCTCAGCAGCAGGAAAAGGCTTTATGTGCTCATGAGTCACTCAGGGAGTTACGGGATGGCTCCAGGCACTACAGAGAGCACTAGCCCAGTGCTTCCCAGGGTAGGCCCCTTCCCTGACACAGCGAAGCACCGCAGTGGTTCTGGTCAGCCAAGGACAGTGTGGAGCCGAGGTGCTAATTACCATCACTGGCACAGGGTATCCTGCTCCATCCCACTCTCGTCACTCCAGCGTGCAGCCATCAGCCTTTCCTGAAAGCAAAGCTGGGAAGGACCTGGCAGCACCATGGAACTCCCCAGACTCATAGCTTGGGTTTGCAGAACACCACAATGTAAACTGCAACCCTGGGAGCATCAGCAAAGCTGTTGGGGTAGATATGGGGAGTTCCCTGTGCCCAGGAAGGCCTCAGCTAACATAGACACATCTCCCTGAAGAGAAGAGATGAGAGAAGAGCTGCCCCTCTGCCTTCTGTGCAGACAGGGGTCCACTTTGAGAGGTCACTGCCCAAAATCCCCTCCGTGTGCTCCATGCCTTGGCCCCACTGTGGTCAGCAGGACCATTAGCCGATGGGCCCAGACCTCCCCTGGCTGTTATGCCCAATCCAAGGACTGAAATTGCTCAACCCATCTCTGATCACGTACCACCACACAGACCAACAGTCAGACAGTGGGCAACGTGCTGATGGAGAGGAGTTTTCCATGGCACTGACCTGCCCATGCCTGGAAGACAGTGGATACCTGGCCATGCACCACATTCCTGCCACGATTACAGACACACTCCTAAAGCCCTTCCTGCAGGTCTGGACACTGATGTCCAACCTCAAGGAAAGCAACTTCCCACCCACAGAAAATTCCAACCCGGCTCCAAGAGCCCAGACCTGGGGCAGCTGGAAGGATGTCATCTTCTACACGGGAGTCTGTGGGACACAGCAAGTGCCTGCTCCAGCAGGAGCTCACATGGAGCCATCCCCACCCTCAGACTGGCCAGGCTCCAGGGCTGAAACTACTTCTACAGCTAATCTCCTATGAAAGCAGGGTGTGCTCCAGGCCAAACTCTCCTCCAGCCTCTGGAGAGAACTTCCTGGGGCACAGCTGCACACACCTGCCCACCCAGATTGCCTGTACAAGTACCAGCAGGGAAGAGACACTGTGACCTCTGATCCGTCCTGAGCCCATGAGCACCCTGAACCCTGCAGTCACCCACTCGAGTTCCTCCTGTCACAGGCGGCCCTGCTGCTGCTCCATGTCACCCATGGCACTGGGAAGCTGCTACAGAGGGGACACTCTGCAGGACCCTTGGCAAGATCACGCCGACCTGGGCTCCTCCCATGCTCGTGCTGGGACCCCCGTGGCACAGCTCCAAGGGGCTGCTCACCCTGTCCTTCCCAATCCTCCCTGCAGCCTGCCCGTGCAGGGCTGGGAACTGGCAGCACAGTGACTCAGGTGCGGGGCCAGCAGAGTCTGTGGCTGAGTCACAGCGTGGCCGGTGACTCACCCAGGACACGGCTGCGGCCAGCACATGCAGCCACAGCAGCTCCAGCTGCAGCTCTGCCCACAGCCTGCTGCTGCTGGCAGCTCCCCGAGGGCCCTGGCACCAGGCAGAGCACAGACCTGGCAGTGGCATGGGCAGGGGTCTTCCAGTCCTACAGTGGTGATTCAAGGACAATGAGCAGGTGCTGTGCCTGTCCCCAGACACGCTGGTGGCCGTGCTGTGGGGGCCCTCATCACTGCACATCAGCCTGGCCACAGCTGCCACTGCCCTGCTGGCTCTGATGCCCAGCCTAGAGCTCACCCTGTGCCCCACATGCCCACCCACTCATCAGTCTCAACATTCCCTGCCCTGGGCATGGGGCAGCCCAATGGCCAGGCTGTGCCAGAAGCACGGCTTGTCAGGAATCACACAATCATTAAGGTTGGAAAAACCCTGAGAGACCATCAAGACCAAGTGTTTTTCCAGCACTGCCAAGGCCACCACCATGTTCCCAAGTGCCACATCCACATGGCCAGGGCACACAGTCATGTCATGCAGTGCTGAGGGGGACTGAGGGGACCGGACCTGCCCTGTCCCTCTGACCACTGCACCCTCCTCACCTGGAGAAATCCACTTAGCACCTACTTCACTAATAAAGTAACCCAAATTCTCAGTAACTGCACTTGTTTTACTGTGCCACCTAAATCTGGCAGCACTGCTGCACTCTGGGACCAGCAGAACTAGCTCAAGGAGAGGAAGGGACGCTGCACTAGGGCCAGCACTGTGAGGAGCCACCAGCCACAGCCATGGGCACAGCAGGAGCCAGAGACAATGGGGGAGCAGCAGCAGGACCTGACACCTGGAGAGGAAAGCAGGGCAACCTGGGTTTTCCCAGAGCAGCTGTGGCTGAACCATCCCTGGAAGTGCCCAAGACCAGGCTGGACATGGCTTGGAGCAACCTGGTCTAGTGGAAAGTGTCCCTGACCATGGCAAGGGGGTAGAATGGAAGGGGATGTAAGGTCCCTTCCAACCCAAACCATTTCAGGATTCTAAGCCCCAGTTTGGGGCTTTTGCTGTGGTTTGCATTTTTACACTTCCATAATAATTGATCAGACAGCTCAAATGTGAACACTTCATCAAAACACCAGGACAACAATCCGGCTAAAACTCCTGAACCCTCCTGGAGGAAAGTGACATCCGAACTGCCCAAAAACGGGTAAAAAGTTGGAAGAAAGAGGAGGAAACAGATGTCAATAAGATCTTGAACGCAGGAAGCATCAAAAATGGTGTAGGAAGCTGAAGCCTTCAGGAAAACGAGTCTCTAACAATGCTGAGAGCAGCAGGAAGTGGCTGTGCGGAGCACAGGGAGACACAGCTCACTCCCAGAGCAGCTCCAGGGGCAGGGTCTGCTGGGCCTCGCACAGATGGCACCAGAGGCGTTGACACAAACACTCAGGAAGGGCAAACACAGACAAACGTAGAATGGCAAAACCATTAGCAGAAACAATTTTTAAAATGTCATTAAAAAAACGTAATTTTTATTTAAAGGCGCAAACAACCTGAATACAATGGCACAAGGAGGAGCGAGGAAGAGTGAGCTCACACTCATGCTAATTTTCAATTAATATTGAAGTAACAGAGATATTCAGGAATGGCTGGAACAGAGCAAAGTGACCTCATGCTGACACCAGAGCCTATGGGAAGGGGACCCCCCGACCTCCCCGGCTGTCCCAATGACACCAGTCCCTGGGAAAGGGGAACCCCCCAAGCCCCCAGCAGCCCTCATTGACACCAGTCTCTGGGAAGGGGATGGAGTCAATGGAACTGGATGTTTTTAAACAACAATCCATGTTACAGCTGACAGCACCCATCCAGGTGGTTCAGGTGTTGCTAACACGGGGTTTGACTGGACAATTTGAAGGTCCTTGCAGCCCACAGGGACCCATGGTTCCATGACACAAACAACTCTGCCCATGTTTCCAACGTCACGCAACCCATTCCCATACAACATTCCCTCTATAAACCACCACTTTGCAAAGTCATTTACAATAAACACAGTCGGACCAGGCTCAGAAGAGCCAGAGATCCACACCAACAGCTAAGAGGATTCCAGTGGCACCAGGAGCCTTACCAGTGATGTTGGGAAGCTTCAGACAACTGGGAAAACACTTTTACTATGCCAGCTCTAAGAGAGGTGAAATGGCAAATGCCAGGAATGCCAGGACAGTCAGATCCCCCAGCCCAAAACCACAGACCATGTCCTTTTGGGGCCATTTCCCATACAGGAGAAATGCCTGGGTGACCAGGAACCATCAGTGTGGATTCACATCATCCACCATCAGGAAGCAGCAGATGAATTTGATGGACAACAGAGCTCTAATGCACACGGACCACAGATGACCTTTAAGGTTCCTCCCAACCCAAACCATTCTGGGATTTCATAAAAAAGAGCAGTCGGCAGAAAAAGGAACTGGATTTACAGTTCATGGAACTGTGGCTGTGTCAAGTGGGAGCACACTGCCTGTAATCTGATGGTTTTCATTTTAAGAACACTGGGTAAGGAAGAGCAATAAAAATTCTTTGAAGACCACACAAAATGAACTCATGAAGAGACTTTTAATGAGCATTATGCAATTTACTTCCCAAAAAGAACATCAAGGGAAAACTGATGATGAAGTAACAGTAAACTTCTCAGGGAATAACGTTCAGGTAACAAAGTTTTATTTAGTCCAATCTAAAGAAACCAGTGAGAAAATGAACTTTAAAACAGATTAATGTAAATTGGGAATTAAATGGCAACTATTAGCAGCTGGAGGAATTAATGACTGGAACACCCAACTGAAGAAGCAGTGGTTGGGCTCCCATCAATTGTTGCCCGGGGAGGGTGTGAAGGCCTCTAGGAATGGGGGATCCAAGACCTTTCCAGTCGGACAAAGTACTTCCCAATGGATGGCAATGCTGTTAAACTGAACAGGGGGATGAGGGTACCATTTATAAGTTCATGATAAATGGCCAGCAATGGAATAGACACTCCAGTATCAAAGTTTGTGGTTTTGTGATGGAAAATCAAAGCCCACAGAGCCCACAGAGCCTGCAAACCAGCTGACTCAACCCAACACAGGTTAAGGTATTCTCTCTGCCAAGGGGAATATCTTGGTCTCCCCCCTCACCTCTCAGCCCCAGAGCTCCTCAAACACCTTGTGCAATCCCCTCCCCAAAAATCCACTCCCAGCCCTGCAAAGGGGCTGGGCACCTCCTCCCATGCCCATTTCTCACTTGTACCAGGCCACGTGTCATTTTGTCCTCGATTTTCTCTTAGACTCTCTCCACCTCAATTTCCAGGTCTTGCTGTCTACCAGAGCACCCCTCAGCTGACCCTCTAGGGAAGCTGATGGGAGGAGGCAGAGCAGGAAAGACTGTCCACAAGTTCTCACAGTCTGTGGGAGGAAGGACAGAAAACTGCAGAGACTCCAGCAAGGCAGGTATTGCCCAGAGAGGCTGTGGACTCCCAGTCTCTGGAAGTGTTCAAGGCCAGGTTGAACAGGACTTGGAGCAACCTGGTCCAGTGGACGATGTCCTTGCCCAGGGCAGGGGGTGGAACTGGATGAGCTTTAAGGTCCTTTTCAACCCAAACCATTCTGGAATTCTATGATTACCAAACTACATAGGCAAGATCTTACTAGAAGCAAATCCACAAGGAAAAAAGAAAAAGAGAAAAGAAAAAGATTACAAAAAGCTGTTGGGCCCCTGAAGCAGCAGTGATGGCACACACAGAAATCATCCCAGTGCAGAGGAAACCAGTGTGCTAGGAGACCAACGAGGCTCACTCGAGCTCCATACTGGGCTTGGCACGGGAAGGCATGCACAGAGAAACTGGAAATGAGGTCAGATTAATAAGGATAAATATAAAGGAGTGGCAGCAGCACTCTAATCTGAGCCCAGAGCAGCTACACAAGGAGCGAGAGCTGACCAGCAACAAAGAGCAAAAAAACAGAGGCAAATCCCAGGCACATCAGGGACCAACAGAAGGACACAGGCAAGCTTGGCCTGTTCCACAGGAGACAGAGAGGACACTGAGGAATGATACTGAGGACAAGGGAGGTTTAAGCCTCTTTGTGTAAAATCCCACGACTAAGAGCAAAGAGGAGGCCAGCACAAGCAGAGCCCAAAGAACTCACCAGAACTTCCAGTAAAAAAAGCAATTTCAGATGTTTTACATGGGCAGACAGTGACAGACCAAGGGGTGATAGTTTTAAACTAAAAGAGGACATTTAGATTAGATATTAGGATTAAATTCTTCTCTGTGAGGGTGGTGAGGCCCTGGCACAGACTGCCCAGAGAAGCTGTGGCTGCTCCATCCCTGGAAGTGTCCAAGGCAAGGCTGGATGGGGCTTGGAGCACCCTGGCCTACTGGAAGGTGCCCCAGCCTGTACTGGTACAGCTGACTGGCCAGAACCAGGTGCAGGACCTTGCACTTGGCTTTGCTGCACTTAATGAGGATCCCATGAGCCCACTCCTCTGTCAGTGTCCCTCCGGATACCATCCCTGCCCTCCAGCCTCCCACCTGCACCCCTCGGCTTGGTGTCACCTGCAAACACACTGAGGGTGCACTCAGTGCCACTGTCTGCGTCATTAGTAAAGACATTAATCAGTACTGGTCCCAGTATGGCCCTGAGGTGGACAGCACTCATTACTGGTTTCCATTTGGCCACTGACCAAAACCCTTTGGATGTGACCATCTGTGCAATTCCTCACCTGTCCAACAGTCCATCCACCAAACCCATCTCTCTCTGAATTCTCTCCAGTCTCCTGGGAAGGTGTTTGATGTCACTGACACGTCTCCATTCCCAACAGGACAGGCATCCCCACCTCAAGATCTCCCACGGCCCTTTTCTGTCTCACCAGGTGACTGCACAAGCCTGTTCCTGCCTCATCTGCAGATTCTGGGCTCTTCTGGACCCTGCAGCTCCTCTCTCAGGAACCAAACTGGCCACAACACCTTGTCCTCGTTGATCCCAGCAATTCTTTTATCCTCTTTGTTCTCCTCCTAGTTCTCTACAGCTTCTTTCACCAGCCTCAGACAGACCATCCTCACTCTCCACCTCCAGTGTTGCTGTTTTTCGGGTGTCTCACATGGCTCTGCCCATAGCACCTTCCCTTCTCCTTCCACGCTTCCTCCAGCCAGCCTTTAATTTAACGCCATCCCTCAGCTCTGTGTGATGATTCATAGTTCTGCTTTTCTATTCCTGGACTGTCTCCTGTCCAAAACGAAGTCTCAGCTTCTTTTCCCCTCCAGCATTTCAAGTGTGCACCCACAATCCCAAGGTCCACATGATTAAAGAGAGCTGCTGCTAATCCCAGCTTTGTCCCCCAAGCCCTTGCTGCACAGGGACCAGGGACGTCACTCAGACCCTGTCTGGGACTTGAGGACATGACTCAGACAGTAAGAGTTCACAGATTCTCCATTCCCTCTCCTCACTTCTCATCCTGGCCATCCCTAACCCCTGCACAGCTGCACAACCTGAAACCTCCTTGTCTCCACGCAGCCAAAGGCTCACAGCGTCCACTCTGCATTGACCACTATTGCTCCTTTTCCCCAAAAGTACCTGTAACCCATAAAATCCTGCCTCATCCCTACTCAGCCACAACGCTGCTGCTGCTGCTGGAATTATTTCCCTAACCTCTCTCCTCAGCAGGTGAACGCTCCCTCTGAATCCCCCTCCGGGCCCTCCTCTTCTGTCATGTCAACCACGAGCTGCGTGTCTTCCCCCGCCCAAATGCCTCATTCCATAACAACCATCCTTCCTGCACTGTCTCCCTCCCAAACCCTGGCAGAAGCTCCACTTCCCAGAAGCTGAATTACAGCAAACACCTCCCTGCTCCCTCCTGTTTGTGCTTCATGTTGGAAAAGCTCTATGTAAACCACCTGAAATCGCTTTATTTTCCTCTTGCAAAGAGCTCATCCAAGCTCCCCCAAGCTCTGTGCCCACCGGGAGCACCCAAATTACCCCAGGTGAGGTGGCTGACCTGGGAGGTCCATGTCCTGACACAGCCCCTGCCACGTGCTCATCAGCACCTGCCTCTCACTTTTAAATCAATTCCAAGCCCTCCCCAGCCAAGTTGGCCCTGTCCTGTGCTCCCATACACAGGACTGGGGCAGGTGAGGCTCCGAGGGTGACTGTGTTGTGGTGTGTGGTGTTACCCTCGGCACGGCCAGCCCCGACACCGCAGCAGTTCTTGGGGTTTGGCAAGAGGGAAGGGTCAGCAAGACGATGGCAAGAGGAGAAAGGAGGGACACTCCAGAGGCTCAGAGCGAAACTGGGTTTATTGGGATCAGCACAGACCCCTCGCCTCGTGTCCGGGGCCTCAAGAGTGAGCCCAAGCATGAGGAGAGAGAGGGTTTTGTTACAGAAGGTGGGGTCTCAGGGAGGGTAGGAACAGAGCCAATGGGGTACAACATGGAGTGGTTGTTAACATAACATACACTGACATACATGGAGATAGGGGGGAAAGGTTCCAACCCAGCCAGTCACCAAAGGTCCCTCTCTGAAGCTTCTGGACTTGGGGGCAGGTCTTGGGGTGACTGGCGGGGGGGGAAAGTCTCTTGACACCTGATGGACAGGCAGCCAAGGTGGGAAAAGCAAACCAATCAGGGAGGACCTTAGGGTCAAAAAGAACTGGGGTACAGAAAGCTGAACAAGGGTACAAAGAAAAACCATTTTGTGCAATCCTAGACTTACAGCAAACTTATTGTACAGAACACACCGCCACATGACTGCAGTGAAAAACCAGGACCAGGAGCAGCTTCTCCCACTGAACTGCTCCTGAGCAGAGGTGCCACAGCGCCACAGTCCTGCAGCACCCACCTCCCACCAGGAACAGCACTGGCTGTGGCCACCCCCCAGTGTGGCATCCTGCATGGGTGTGTGCTCCTCCAGCCCTGTTCGATCCTCACACACTGGGGATGGACAGCACTCGCCAGAGGCTGATCACAGAGACACCAAATGGTTTGAGTGGAAAAGGAGCTTAAAGCCCATCCAATCCCACCCCTTGCCATAGGCAAGGACACCTTCCACTATCCCAGCTTGCTCCAAGCCCTGTCCAACCTGGCCTTGAACACTTCCAGGGACGGGGCAGCCACAGCTGTTTTGAGCAACCTGCGCCAGGGCCTCACCACTCTCACAGGGAAACGTTTCTGCCCAACATCCCACTGAACCCTGCCCTCTGTCCATGGGAAGCTGAATTCTCCCTTGTCTTGTCACTCCAGTCCCTTGTTCAAAGTTCCTCTGTGAAGGCCAGACCCCTTTTCCCTACCCCAGGAGTCACTGCTGGGGTAAATACCCAAAGCTGCCCAAAACCAAGAGCAGGAGCCAGCGAGCCCAGAGCCCACTGTGGGAGCCAGGGCAAACAGCCCACACTGGCCACCACGGCAACCTGGAGTCAGCAGCTCCCAGCCCTGGAGCTCAGTATCAGCAGCACATGGGATTCCAGATGCAGCAGCTGGGAGCGTGGCACAGAGCCCCGAGGCTGGAGTGGATTTCATCATGTAGATCACATGGCCAGAACCAGATCTCACACATGACCCCGGGCAGGAATTCCCCAATGACTCACAGCCAGGGCTTACAGAGCGGAGATGCTGTCCCACTGCACCCAGACACCCTGGAGAGATACAAACCTCCCTTTCCCTCTGCATGCCTCAAGCTGGGGTGCTCTGCTCTGTCTGGAAATATATTTCCTTAGGATTTGTGGGAATTCAGAAGCAGCAGGGTTTGGTTGTAATTGGACAGCAGGTCTGAAAGTCACTGAGGCAGGAGAGGTGAGCAGGCATGCATCAGGTGTTAATCACACAAACCTCCTTCCAGTAGGGAAGCAGCTAAAATTATCTTAATTTTTACCTTTCCTGCCTCAGAAGATTTCTGGCACTCACTACACCACTTCAGGAGATCCACCTGAACAGGCACCCACAGGATCTGTGCTCCCAGTGCTGCCCAGAGCTGCGGGAGGCAGCAGGAATGAGATAACAGGCGACTCTTCCATGAAGGGCACTGCTGGCAAGAACACAACACACATGGACTCCCAAGCTCCTGCACGGTGAGATAATGACTTGCAGGAAGTCTTGGAGAACAATTTAAAAAAATAATCCAATGCCAAAGTAGGAAGGTGGGATCACAAGGAGAAAAGGCCCCCTCGTGACAGGGAGGGATGTGATAAGAGCATCATGGTACTGCCGAGATGCCCACCAAGTTGCCAAGCTGTGATCACAGGCTGGGGCAGCTCTTGCACCCCTCAATTCCCAGCAGCCAGGCTTCTGTGCCAGCCCTTCAGCCCACAGCTGCTCCTCCAGACCACGCGGCCGCTGCCTACTCCCCCAGCATCCACACCTGCTCCGAGGGGATTTTAACCCCAAGGCTGTACCCCATTGCCCCAGGCACCAGAGCACCCAGTATTCCCCAGAGCAGGACCATCCCATGTCAGCCAGCCCAGCTGGAAACACACTTTGGGACCAGATCAGACATCATTTAGATCAAATTCGGCCACCCAAATTAAGTAAAAGTCCCATCACTAGCTCAGCACGACCAGCCTGGATGCACCCACGCCTCACATTCCCACCTCAGTGAGATTCCAGAGGAGGTGAGAGCCCAGCAGCTCCCAGCACTAGACAGTGTCTATGCAGAAAGTGGACATGCTGTGTCAGGAGCTTTGGGAAAGCTCCTGAGAGCCAATGGCAGGTGAACGATGCAGAGTGAACTGTGCAAAGCTGGCCCCACTGGCACTGCTCCCCCCGGGTACTCCCAGGCAGAGCCCAGCAGCTCCAGCCTGGCACAGCAGGAATGCACGAGGGCTCACCCCACAGCCAACGCAGAGGCAGCTCTGAGGACAGGGTCACTGCTGTCCCTGCTCTGACAGAGGGCACCAGGACATTGCTGCTTGGAGCAACAGTCAGCGCAGAGGATCCCTAAACTGGAAAAGGCTCTGTGCAACCAAGCTGCGAAACCCCTCAGAAATGTGGAGTTTATGTTGAGACAAAAGTTACGTTGGGACTTCCCACAATAGCTGTGTTGGGAAGGCAGAGCCACCAAGAACTGACATCACACCAACCCACAGTGAGCACAGGGAGACCAGCCAACGCCTGGCCAAACACCCAGAGCACGTCCCTGGACAGGCACCAGGCTCCCAGCTCCTCCCCAGGCACTGCTGGTGGTGCTGTCATGATCAGGAGATCCAGCACAGGGAGCTTTGCCATCAGCTGTTGCACAGCTCGGATCAGCACAATCCAGGTCTTTTCTGCTTCCCCCAGACCTGACCACGCGTGCCCCCTCCTCGCCACCCGCATTCACGTGCTCGTACCACAAGCAGCTGAGAACTGACTGAACCAAACCCAACACATGCCTGGCTCCTGCCAGAGTAGCTCCTGATCACAGGGAGGAGTAGGTGGAGCTGCCAAGTGGCAAGAGCTGCACTGTCCCTGCCCGCAGCAACCATGCTTGTATTGGATCAAGGGAACTGAAAGTGCAGCCACAGAGATTCCCAATTCTCTCCTGACTCCACCTCCAAATCCTGTTCTTCCCTGTGTGCCTTTACATCCTCAGATTTTCCTCTTTAGCCACAGTACCGAGTTTTTGCCCCCAGAGCACCAGGAACCTCCACCTCCCCCAGGACAGCACCTGCAACTCCATCCTGCTCAGCTCCCAGCCGTTAGGATCATGGTCCAGCCTTCCTTCCACAGTTTCACCATCTCTCCCAACTCCTGTTGATCAGGGCATCAAGCAATGACCTTTTCTGACTCTTCCCCAAGACCGGACTGTCCATCTGCAAGCTCAGCAAGGTGAGAGCTGCACCTGGCAAGGATGCCTCCAGATGACTTGGACCACAACACAAAACTCAGTAAAAACAGGGGATGTGTTTCTTCAAGTGTGCTAAAGGCTCCTTCAGCTGTGCTTTAGCTCTTGCCCGTCACCCCTGGGGATCCAATGTCTCCTGTCACATCAGAATCGGCTCCAGGACTCTTTCCAGGCAGATCCTTTTGCTTGTGCTGCTCGTGCCAGGCACTGGCACCGTAAGATGCTGAGCAGTGCCAGCCCTGCCGACGACCTCAGCCAGGCCAGGACACACACAGTGCTGGAGGACCCAGGGTTCTCCTCTGCCAGCAGATAAGGCAGCCAGGAAGCACTTCCCAGTGCCTTTAGGAGCCTCTTGTGGGAGTTGGCCCTGAGACCACAGCACCCCTCACCCAAACAACACAGAGTGCACCATGAGAACAAGAGCTGCTCTGAGAGCTGGAGCCCCTCTGTGCTGGGAGCCAGGCTGGGATGTTCACCTGGAGAAAAGACAGCTCCAGGGAGACCTTAGAGCTCAAGACAGCTCCAGGGAGACCTTAGAGCTCCTTCCAGTGCCTAAAGAGACTCCAGGAGAGCTGGAGAGGGACTTGGGATAAGGGACTGGAGTGAAAGGACAAGGAGGAATGGCTTCCCACAGACAAGAAGGCAGGCTTGGATGGGATATTGGGAAGACATTTTTCCTTGTGAGGGTGGTGAAGCCCTGGCACAAAATGCCTGGAGAAGTGGTGGCTGCCCCATCCCTGGAAGTGTTCAAGGTCAGACTGGATGGAGCCTGGGGCAACCTGGTCTAGTGGAAGGTGTTCCTGCCCGTGGCGGCAAGTGGAACAAGATGATGGTCTGTAACCCAAACCATTCTCTGGTTCTGTGATTTGCCCAACCTCTCATTTTGTGCTCTTTTAACCACATTTGCACTTAACTTCCACCAAATCTGGAGACCACAGTGTTGGAGGAACGTTGCCCTGAATGCAGCAGGGTAATGCAGCAGAGCCACACAGCTGCCCAGAATGCCCAGCTCCAGCCCTGGAGCAGGGATGTGCCCATGGCTTTGGAGTTTGCAGCTCCCCCTACGGCACCCCAGCACCATGGCCTGTGGTTTCCCAGCCCTCGGGAACTCACAGGCATCCATAAACAGGGCAGTTTTCTGCAGAGGTCATGGAATTAGCAGGAAAAAGCTGGCTAAGCAGAACGCTCTCCTTCCCAAAGGGTGTAATTTACTTGAGGCTGATTCAGCAGAGCGAAGACATGGTGAGCCCTGAGTGCAGCCTGGCAGTGTGGGGCTCCCCGAGCCTGGCACAACTGGAGGGCTCCAATGAGGAGGGTCCTCATCTTCCTCATCTTCCTCTAGAAGATCCTGCATCACTGGCAGCTCCTGCCTCAGTTTACTTTGTGAATCAGCACATCAGGAGCCAGCTTCAAAAGACGTTGGGAAAGGATGGAGCATGGAGGACTTGTGCTGGAACTGAACAGAATGATCAAGTTCAGCCAATTCAGCCCATGAGAGACAGAAAAGTGGCCTCAGTAACTGGTACATGTGGCTTTAAACATGAAAATGCCCATTATCAAAGGAGTCCTTCCCAAGAAAGAAATGCAGAAAATACCCAGGCTGTTAGAGATGCCAGCTGGAAAAGTCACGGCAATTATTGACAGCAAGACAGATTATGATGGAGTAAACTCCTGAGGCAGAGGCCCAGGCCTGTACCTCCAACAGGCCTCAGCCAGAAGCCTTACTTTTTAAGGCTAAAATCCTGGGATGGGCTTTTTACACCAAGTGACCCAATGGTCCGTGCTGGCCTCACAAGCAGCCAACAGCCAAGCCCTGCAGTGATATGGAGCCAGCAGTGGAGTAGCCCCTGCCCGACAGAGCAGATGTGGAGGTCACGGACATCCAAGCTGCTCCCAGCCACCACAGACATTCTGCAGGGCTTCTCTCATCCCGAGCCTCTGCCAGAGCAGCAACAGCTGGAAATTGTAGAGGAGAGCTTTCCCAAACTACCCCCGCTTCTTAAACTGCAGAGAGGAAGCCACATGGGTTTAGAGGCAGGTGGGAGAGGTGAGGAAGGACAATGAAGGGAAAAAACATGTAAAGGTGAAGCTGACTACAGAGAGATTCCTGGCCCTGCTTCCGGGACACCAAGCCCTCACCATGGCTAAAACCCTCTCCAAATTTTCCCAGAGGGCTGAGTTTTAAGTGGGCTGCAAGGCATGTGCACAACCACAAACATCAGAAGAAAATTCCCATCATCTGGCAAAAGCTCTGTTGAGGAAATCTCACTTTCTTCTTATCTCCCTTCTACCTCTCCCTCTTGCCTTCACCACTTTACACACCCAGAAAAGCTCTGTGTAGCCATCTCTTCAGTGCCACACCATGATCCTCTCTCGTTATTCCATCTTGCTGGTGCTGTCTCTCCCACCTGCCCATGGATCCATGCTGGTTCCTGCAGCCCCATGCTGCTCACAGCCTGTCCTGGATGTCCCTCAGGTAACCCCCTCCACCAGAGACATCGCTCCTCCTCCTCAAACCCTCATTCTGATCACTGCTCAAAGTTCATTTCTAGGAAAGAAATTAAGCACTGTGCAATTACTGCTCTAATTACAAACTCTATTAATACGGTTCTGTCTGTAGCCTGTCCCAGAGTCACAATGTTGGAGGCCACATTTACTGTGAGCAGGGCTGCACCAGCCCCAGGTTGGTATCGTTTTGCTTTATGCAGATATGAAATCTTTTATAGAACTCAGCAGCTTGCAGCAGTCTCCACAATTTGGCAAGGAAAGCAGCCTGGGATGAGGGAATCGCTTTTTGCAAGCCCCCTGAAAATCTGTCCAAATTTGGTGGTTAGAAACTACCAAAAAACTCCAGGTCCTGCCTGTGATGCAGCTGATGCTGGCGACCAGCCCAACCTGCCATGTCTCCCAGCCCCAGCGCCCCTCAGCCCCTCTGCCCCCATCCTCTCCAAATAAAGCCCCAGCTCAAGGAGGAGACCAAAACAGAGCAGATTTCCCTTTCTTCCCACTGATGCCAACTCATGAGCAGGCACATCTGGCTCTCACCCCATTGTGGGCTCCAAACTTCTCAGGAAAAGCTTGTTCCCCAAGCCTGGGGGGCTGGCAGGGCTCTGGCTGCAGCAGCCCCCCAACACCCACTCCACCCCCCCGGCTCTGTACAGCTCTGCCAACGCCCCTGACTGCACTGCTGGAACAGCTGCAACAGTGACACCCTTGCAGTGACACCCCCGCAGGGACACTGGCAACCCCGGCCCCCAGCAGAGGGTGAGCAGCTTGGACCCCCTGCCCCCAGTGCAGCATAGTACTGCCTTTGACTTTTCCCCTTCAAAAATGAAGGATTTGCCTATGGGAAAGGCATCTGGCAGGAGGACGGGAGCAAGTCGTGGAAGACCCAGTGCTCAAGTTTTAGGAAATTGAATTTGGGGTTTCACTAGCAACTGCCATCATGGATCTTCAGACCATGAACCATTGTTCCAGTCACCAACTCTGATCTTCAGGTCAGGAACATCAACAAACAAAATCCTCTTCCAGACATTTCTGTATCAAGCCCCAAACCTGCAGTTTAGAAGGAAATTCCCTTCTAGACCAAAGCACTCCACGGAATGATAACATCTCCAGCAAGGCTCTTCCAGCCCATAATTAACCCCTGTTAATTCACTCACACACACCTGGTAACGGATCACAGGTAACTGTGTCATCACAGCGCACGTTTCATCAGGATCAGGATTCAGCCCAGTGCCTGGCAGGTATTAAGGAAATGCAGCCCAGACAAGGAAATCTGTGGGATCCTGCTACAAATCCACAGGGAAGGCTCAGAGGAAACAAGATGGGGCTGTGGCTTGAGCAGGGAAAGCCCCCAAGGACATGCAGCCTCTGGCACCATCCCACAGCCCTGTGGACACCAGGTGAGCCGTGTCATGGCCAGCCAGGTGCAGGGCAGCCCCTCAGCTCTCATTCTGGGTGACACAGGGGGCTTTGGGAAGCCCCGAGCACCTCAGCAGCACACAAGAGGCCGGTGTGTGTGTTCACACCTTCCCGAGCAACAGGAGGAATCACGCACCAGAGGAGTTGCTAAGAGACGCGCGCCTCCCACCACCGTGCCCAGCACCCACTCCGTGGCTGGGGGTGCAGGACGGGACACAGCACCCCGAGTGGCTCGGTGTCCCTGCAGAGGGATAAGGGGCAGGGACACGGGGCCCGGGATGGCTCTGCCCACAGAGGTGACCCTGGGAGCACCTCAGGCACAGCCCTGCCATGTCTCAGTCAGCAGCTCCCGTCTCACAGCGCAGGAACCACACACAAGATCAGATCATGTCACCAGTGACCTCGGGGCTCCCAGCACAGCTGTCATCAGAGGCACAAACAAGGGAGAGCTGCAGGAGCCCCACGGGAATGGGCACAGCACAGTCCTCCCCCAGCAGCCCACTGTGACTCCCCCGGTTGGACTGTGGGACCGCAATGTATCAAACCGAGCCACTGCCAGGGCCTGTGCCAGCCTTGCACTCCCACCCATCTCCATCCAGCCTGAGTCCCTTCCCTCTTCTTGAATTCCATCAACCCAACAGCTTTCCGTAGCTGAAGATCTCCACAGAGGTGGAAAAGCCCCTCCAGCATCAGCCCAGGGTTTTAAATCCTCCCTGTCTTAACCCGACTGAGTGTCCTTTGTCCTTGCATCACGAGGCCAATAAAACAAATTCTGGGATTTACATTCCTTCAACTCATGCAACCTTTCAGACCTTCTTACAGCCCATCTTCCTTTCCTCCTTTCCACAGAAACCCAAAAGAACCGAAGTGGGATGCAGACCTCTGGAGAAGCAGCCAGGCTGCTGCTCCCATGCAGCATCGCCATGGTGGCCAGCACCCTATAGCAGGACCATCACTCCCCAAAACCACCTCGTGTGCCCCTGCAGTGACATTCCTGGCATGAGGCAGCAGGAACAGAGCTGAGCACACTGCCACCAAGCAGGGACAACAAAACCCAGGGCAGGGAAACGGCAGTGCTTGGCAGGCACGGAGCTGGACCGGGGCTCCTCACACAGACCGAAAGCGCCCGTGGCCCTGCCGCCTTCCCTGCTGCGGGCCAGCTGCAGAAACCCAGAGGTTCGGGTTCACCGAGAGCAGAGGAATCCTTAGGCTGGGGGGCTGCAACAGCCTGCCAGCCCACAGTGGGCCTCAACACAGCACGATCAACCTTCCCCTCCCCTCAGCTCCACCGCAGCCACTCGCCCATCCTGGCCTCCAGCTCCATCCCAGTCCCCCCCTTCATCTCAGCCCATCGGCTGCACCGCGGTCCCTCACCCATGGCGGTGCCCCAGCTCCACCCCAGCCCCTCGGCTCCATCCCAGTCTCCCAGTTCCATCTCAGTCCCTCGGCTCCATCTCAGCCCCTCGGCTCCATCTCAGCCCCCCAGCTCCATTGCGTTTCCTCAGCTCCTCCGCAGTTCCTCGGTTCCATCCCTCCCCTTGCTGCCGGTTCCCGGGACCCGGGCTGCAGTTTTCTGCATTGCTAATGTTAACGGGTTCCGGAGGATCCCGCTCCCCGCCGACGCCGAGTACAAACCCCCCCGCCCCGATGCCGGACCAGCGCCCGCCCCCGCCCGCCGCTCCCGGCAGAGGCCGCGGGCGGAGTCCCCAGCCCTGCGCAGGCCCGGCCGCGACCACCATCGCTGCGGGGCCGAGGCCGGGGCCGGGACGGGGGCGGCTGACGAGCGTGTCCCCTTCGCTCCCTCCCTCCCGGCCTCCGCAGCCCGGTCGTGCCCGGCCCCGCTGCCGGCGGCGGGGGCGCAGCGCCCGCCCGTAAGCCCCGGCCCCGTGCAGGCCGCGCCCGGCCCCCCGCGCCCCCGGCCCCGCCGCTGCAGGGCCCGGCGCGATCCCGCTCTCGTGGGCAGGGCCGGGCCGGGCTCCGCCGGGCCCCGCGGGCGGCAGCGAGCGCAGGTGCACCGGCGGCGGGGACAAAGGCGGCGGTGCGGCCGGCCCGGCTCGGTGCCCCGTTTCCCGTGACCCGTTCGGTGCCCGGCCGCCGGTGCTCACCCTCGATGGAGATGACGTGCTCGCGGATCTGGCTCTGCAGCGCCAGGTCCTCCACGCGCTCGATGAGGTCGTAGATCGCGTAGATATTGGGGTGCACGGACTCGAAGCGCCCGATTTCAGCGCGGATCGCGGCCGAGTTGGAGAGCCCGAACTGCGGCGGGGGCGGCCCGCCGGGCTGCGGCCCCGAGGGCCCGGGCACGGGCACCGGCACCGGCCCGCCCGGCGCCGCCAGGCTCTGCTGCTGCCCGGGGCTCTGCCCGGCGCCGCCCGGGAAATTCATCGCGGCGGCGGCAGGGCCGGTCAGCGGCGCGGGGCTCCGGGCAGCCGCTGCATGGCCACAGCCGCGTCCGTCCGCGGGTCCCCCGGGCTCCGCCGCCGCCCCCGACCGCCTCCCGCCTGCTCCGCCCCGCCCGCGTCAGCGGGACCGGCCCCGCGGCGGGCGGGGAGCGGGGGGAGCGGGGTGGGCAGAGCGGGGAGCGGAACCGGCACTTGGGGAGGGGGAGAGGGAGCGCTGGGATCGGGAGGGGGAGCGCGGGGCCGGGACCGAGAGCGGGGGGCGCTGGGACCACGCAGTGGCGGAGGAATGTCGCTGCCCGGTCCTGCCCCGCTCCGCCGCGGCCCCTGCCCGCCCGGCACCGCGGTGATGGGCGCTTGCCACCCTGCCCGGCCCTCGCCTGATGCGAGTCTCGGCCCCCGTCCCTCAGCGTCCCAGCGCGGCCGTCCCGGGACGTCGCGATGGCAGCGCCGCTGTTGTGCCCTGCCCTGCCCGTGCCCCTGCTGCCCCCAGCGCTGCCGTGCCTGCCCCACCTCGGCCTCAAAACCCCCTGTGCCAGCCCTGCCTCCCGCTGCGTTTCAGAGATAATTTCGTCGTTAATCACCCCAAGGTCATTAATGAAGCTGTGGAACGTGACCGGTCCCAAGAAGTTCCTGGGTGCCCGCCAGCTGCTGCCCCTCTGTGGTGGGCTCTCCGGTCTGGTCACCCCCTGCCCACAGGCCGACTGCTGTCACCCTGCTGTTATGCTGAGCACAGGCTGGTGAGGGCTGGCGCGGTGGTGGAACTACCCAGGGCACCACCATGGTGACAGTCCAGCCATCTCAGGGGATGCCTGTTGGGCAGGGACTGATAACACCCCTCCCGTTGTGCCCATCCCTAAAACAGCTTGCATGGGGTGACTTGGGGCGCAGGAAGGCTCTGGCTGGACACGAGGCTGGCAGCCCCTGGCAGCACCATGGGAGCCAGTGGAGCTCGCTGGGGCATCACTTCGAAATGGCTGAGAAACATAAACAAACAGGATCATGGGCCCTGGCAGATTAAATGAGAAAGTGGAATTTGGGAGAGAAGAAGAAACAGAAAGGTGAGCAGCTGAGATTGCAATGGATTTCTCCCTCGGTCTCACAAGGACCAGAGTCATGGTGGGCAGCAATGCCCCAGTGCTCAGGGGGTCAGGGGGCAGCTGGGGGCTGGTTCCCACCCTCTGCCTTTCTCTGGGTGATGGTGGGAAGGGTTGGAGGAGGAAGACAAGGAGGAAGAACACAGCAAGGAGGAGAAGGAGGAGGAGAGATCTCTGGGAAGTTTCTAAATGCCTCCCGGCTCTGGAATCCTCTGTGACTCGGCAGTGGGTGCTGGGGTGTGTGGGTGGGAGAAGCACCTCCCTGCCCTCTCCCCCTCCCTCTTGTGCCCTTCCGGGATTCCTTGAGTGCATCTCAGCCGCCTCTGCCACGAGAAGGCGTTTATTAGAAAACAACTTTTATGAGGGTTTTTGGAAAGCATTTAGAAAGTCCGTATCTGTTACAGCACCGGGCTCCCCTCACCCTGCATGCTCCCCTCACTGCACACCCACCTGCGTGCTCCCCAAGGCTTCTAGAGGTCTCTGAAAGATCTGTGAGTAGCAGCTCTGCTCAGCAGGAGCTTCCCTGATGTATCGAGGGGATTACCTTGATGTGGGCTGTGCAGGGCCATCCCACCACCCCAACACAATTGTGCCTGGCTATGCAATGGCCTTTCTCCAGTCTGCTTTTTGTTTGGGTCTCTTGGTCCGTGCTCATGGCCTTTTTCTCCATCTTCTGCCATCATCATCACCATCATCCTCATCATCATCATCCCAGAATGGTTTGAGTGGGAAGGAATCTTAAAACCCATTCAGTTCCATGCCCTGCTGCAGACAGGGCCACCTTCTACCAGACCAGGTTGCCCCACACCCCCTTCAACCCAGCCTTGAATACTTCCAGGAATAGAGCAGCCACAGCTTCTCTGGGCAACCTGCACCAGGGCCTCGCCACCCTCACAGCGGAGAATTTCTCCCCAGTATCCCACTAAACCCTGCCCTCAGTCAGTTATCACATAAACATTTATAAATTGTCTCCATTTCACCCCCTTTGAATGTCCAGACACCCCATGTGCAGCTGCCTCCACCATGTCACACTCTCAGTCAGGGATTCCAAGATTTATGGGATGGGACATCATCCCTTATCCCTCCCTCACGCTACCCTGGCTGAGGCAGCATGCACAGAGGTGGCTTTTCCCTGACAGGTGGGCTCTGGCCATCCCCACACCTCCTGCCCCCTCCTCCCCATCTTTCTCCTCCTTTGCCTCCCGCTCCTCCTCTTTGTTATCTTCCTCTTCTTCCTTCTCCTCTGGCAGAGATGTGCGATGCCCACACACCCCTGCAGCCTCGGCTGCTCGTCCCCCACATGGGTAATTACACACTGCCCTGAGCTGACAGCTCAGGTCTCCTTGGTCCACCAGCACCGGGGATCCCACAGGTCCCTGCCACCTCCCACTGCCCTCCCAGGGCACAAGGATGGGATGAGACAGACTGGGGTGGAGCATTACCCAGCCCAATCCTGTGCAGATGGGACCCTGTCCCTGCCAGCCCCTGTGGAGCAGGACCCTGCAGTCAGCACTGGGGCCAGTACCAGAAAACTGGAGCCTGGAGTGTTGCAGAGGTGCGGAGGGAGAAGAGCAGACAGATGGAGCTGGGGCTTAGCAAAGGGATGGGAAAACCCAGGAGAGAAGTTCAATATGCTGAAAAGGCAGGAGCGGGTGAGGACAAGCCGAAGCCTTCAGGAGCAAACATTCCCTCAGGGATGGCCAACCACCTGCCCTCTGCAGACACAGGCCACTTGAAGATGTAAACTGCTTTTCAGGATGGATTTCACCCTCACATCATGAACTTTATCTGCTCCATCTGCAGCACTTCCATCTGAC
>VZDJ01000272.1:41030-58999 GCA_008694505.1 Cyanoderma ruficeps | reverse complement strand
CCTCCTCTTCCTCTTCCTCCTCCTCCTTTTCCTGCTGCTGCTCCCACCCCCAGACCAGCCACCCTGGTACCTGTGGTGCCCCTGGCAGTGGGGTGGAACAGGATGGCTGTGAAGGTCCCTTCCCACCCAAACCATTCCGTGACACCAGACAGTGCCAGAGCCCACGAGGGGCAGCAGGAGAGTCCCCACAGCAGATTCACAATCTCTGCCCAAGACACAGGGCTGGGGAGCAGCACCCCCAGAACAGAGCTGAGGGGAGGCCAAGGCCCAGAGCTGAGCTTCAGTCAGTGTCTGAGCAAAATGGGCAGAGAGGGGAGTCCCAGGGGCTCTCCAGGGCTTTATGGCTTCTCAGTGCACTGGGACTGAGGTGTTTGATCACTCTTGCAACAAAAAATGGGGCTTTTTTTTCTGTGGGGACATCTCTGTTGGGAGAGCTGAGGGCACAGCTGGGGGGCACTGCTGGGGGCCCTGTTCCTCTTTCCCAGACTAAGGGGAGCAGAAAACTCCATCTATCTCTGGGAGGCTCGGGCTGCCTGTCCTCCTGTGCACCCAGCATAGTTGTGGCTCCTGTTCCCAAACGCATTGGCACTTTGCTGCGCGGCAACAATGGTTCAGGGGGAGGGAGGTGTTTAATGTCATCCTGCAGTGACAGGGACTGCTCCCTCTGGGCTGGGGATCAGTCAGCAGCTTTCCCCAGAATAGCTGCAGCTCTTTAATCTCACTCTGGAGCAAGGAGGTACCAGCTCCACTGTTAATCCCATCCAGATCCGCACCATGCGGCTGTCAAAAGGCAAATCCAAAATCCACTGCTCAGCAGCTGGAGCATCCCGCTGTGTCCCTGCCACGGGGCTCTGGGTGTGGAGCAGAGAGGAGCAGAGTGTCCCACCCAGAGGTCAGGTCCCCTCACTGTGCCAAGGACACAACACGGCTGGTGGCCCCATGGGGTGACCACAATTCACAGGACCATGGTTGTCTGTGTTCCTTGTTCCACCACCATGCCATCGGCCATCTCAGACCACCCCGTGGATTTTGGTGACAGCTGGAACATGTTCCACTCCAAGTGTCCACCACCAAGTGTCCACTGAGGGGCCCTGGGATCCTCTTCTGGGCTGAGCTGGGTGAGTCCCATCAGCACTGCCTCCGCACGAAGGGACACTATAGGGTGGAAATCCATGGGGTGGTGTCCCAGTTGTCCCCAGTGCCCCACTGGGGCAGAATCCCTTTGCAACCTCTCTCTGGTCACAACCCCGGAGGAGCTGGACTGTCCAAATATGTGGGCTCTGGGAAAAGAGGGTGAAAATGGAACAAGGTGGATTAAACTCCCCTGGGCACTGTAGAAGTCCTGAACAGAGCTCAGGGTCAACAATCCCAGCAAGGCCTGTGGGACAGGAGGGGGCTCAGCCCAGTCATGGGGGGCCACCAAAGGGAGAAACACTGAGGAAAGGTGAAATGATGGGCAAAGAGGAAACAAAAGGGAGGGACCATGAACCCTGGCAGAAACACAATGAGGCAGTCCTTCTCATGAAAATGTTTTCCCCAATATCCACCCTAAACCTCCTCTGGCACAGCTTGAGGCTGTTTCCACTTGTCCTGTCCCTTGTTCCCTGAGAGCAGAGCTCGACCCCCACCTATCCTGTCAGAGAGTTGTGCAGGGCCACAAGGTTCCCCCTGAGCCTCCTTTTCTCTAGGCTGAGCCCCTTTCCCAGCTCCCTCAGCTGCTCCTGGTGCTTCAGACCCTTCCCCAGCTCAGTTCCTTGCCCTGGACACACTCCAGCCCCTCAGGATCTTTCTTGTCATGGGGGCCCAATACTGAGGTCTGGCCTCAGCAGTGCCAGCCCAGGGGACAGGCCCTGCCCTGGTTCCTCCTGTGCCAGAGGAGGCTGAAGCCGCCCCTCACAGCCCCAGCCCCAGTGGGACAGAGCTGCAGGAAGGGGCTGGGACACCCTTCGGTGTCACTGTCTGGGGACCCTCACCCTGTTGACCCCTGGGACCACCTCACTGCTGCTTGTGGAGCCCAGGCAGGGCAGGGGGTGCCCACCTCCACAACTGGCCATCACTTGAGATCACCAGTCTCTCAGGAGAACATTGAGAAATCCAAGGGATTCAGAGCAGCCCTGGGCAGGGCAACACGAACGCTCCCTGGATCTTCAACAGCAGATCTAAGAAGCACAATCTGCTCAGCTTTCCTGGGAAACTGAAGGTGACTGGATGACACTGGGGAAGTACTTTCAGGGGAATATTAAACTGAGCTTCTTATCGAGGCAGGGAGGATGGGAAAGTCTCACTCTTTTGGGGCTGAAACCAGACAAATCCACAGCGACAACCAGACACCGGATTTATCAGGGAGGGGATGAACCGCTGGATAAACCCTCAAATCTGAGCAGACAACCCCTCCAGCAGTGAATTCGGGCTCATTCCAACATTGGGAAGGGATAAATCCCGGTTGTCTGCCTGCACGGATCAGTTTAAATCTGCTGCTGCTGTCACATCCATTGCTCTGACAACCCCGGGATCTGCTGGGCACCTCGGCAGCCCCAGGGTGGAGATGGGTTTTGCCTTACTTGGAGTGGGGATCCCTCCCCTGCAGCCCATCCTTCCCAGCCAGAGGCAGCTCCCACACAGAATCTCAGAACAGAAATCATGAACTCTCTCCTGGGAGGCCCCCAACCCCAGATACCCTCAGCAGGAAGAGGCTGCTCTGGCATGCTGATGTCTCCTGGTTTTATCCTGATTTCATCCTGATTTTTTCCCAGGGAAAATAATATGGAGGATAAAATCCTGATTATCCCAGGAAATATCAGTGCCACGCCAGTGAGGGACCCCCGGAGGGGACACCCTGAGGACAGTGGGCATTCTTGCCCAGAATTTCCCTTCGACCCGCAATTGTCCTTCATGGGAGAGTAAGTTTGTTCCCATTTCCCCCATCTCTGTTGCTGTATTTCCATAGTTGGACCTCTTCACCTAAAAGTAAAAATTTTTGACATAGAACTGAGAACTTTTCACTTAAAATTAAGAACCTTTCACCTAAAATGAACAATTTCTAGCCTAAAATCAGGACCTTTTCACCTAAAATTAACAAATTTTAACCTAAAATTAAGATTTTTTTCACCTAATATGAAAGATTTTAATCAGAGCCTGCAGGTGTCTTTGAGCACTCCTGGAGATTCACAGCTCCAGAACCACTGAGGGTGGAAAACTCCCAGAGATGCCTGAGCCCACCCACCCTCAGAATGGCCATGGCCACCACTGCCCATGTCCCCAAGTGACACATCCACAGGAATTTAAACCTGGGAGTATCTCGAGTATCTGGGAGCAACTGGAGTCATACTTGGGGGCGATTGGTAGCTACTGGGACTACACTGGGGACAGATGGCATCATACTGGGGTTACCTGCGTTCGTACTGGGAATTACACTAGGAGCAACTGAAACCATACTGGCAGCAACTGGGATCATACTGGGAGCAGCTGGGCTCATGTTGGGGTAATACTGTGACTATACTGGAATTGTCTGGGGACATACCGCAAGTGACCAGAATAATACCGGGAGTGTCTAGGAGGGGCTGGGATCACACACGCAGTGACTGGAAGTAACCGGGATTATACTGGGAATGCCGGGCGCCGAGCCGGGACTACAACTCCCGGCGTACTCCGCGCGGTGACGACTCTCCTGCTATGGCTCATACAGCCAGGACTACATGTCCCATCGCCGCCCGAGCCCGGCCGGAAGCGGCGCGATGGCGGCCCGAGCCCGGCCCGGCGCGGCCGTGGCCCCGGCCCCGGTTCCCCGCGGCCCCGCGGGCTGAGGCCACGCCCGCCCGGTACCCTCTCCCGGTGCTCCCCCCGGTCCTGCCACCGCCATGGCGCTCATCGAGGGTGTCGGCGATGAGGTGACGGTGCTGTTCGCGCTGCTGCTGGCGGCCGCCGTGCTGGGACTCGCCTGGGCCTCCACGCGCGCCCCCGAGCCCGCGGCGCCGCCGACTGAGGCGGCCTCGAGCGCGGCCCCCGCCGAGCGCAAGGCCCCGACCCCGGCCCCGGCTCCTGCCCCGGCCGAGGGAGCTGCGGCCTCCGATGAGACGGCGGGGCTGCGGCACCGGAATCCTCCCGCGGCCACCCCCGAGGGCCCCGCCGAGCCCACGCTGGTGCTGCGGCTCAAGTTCCTGAACGACACGGAGCGCCTGGCGCGGGTGCGCCCCGGGGACACCGTCGGTGCTCTCAAGAGGTGAGGGAGGGGCGGGCAGGGGCGACTTGTCCCGGCTCAGGGGTCCTCGGACCCCCGCGGGCGTCCCTCCCCTCCCCGCAGCACCTGGGAGGGGACAGCGGTGTCCCGGGGCAGGTGGCCTGAGCCCGGGTACCTGTGCCTGTCCCTGGCGGGGCCGTGGGACAGCCCACGCTGGCAGGTGACACCTGGGGTGGCTGATGGGCACACACATGCTCAGGTGTGTGGGCAGGGCAGGCTGGGAGGGTCATGATGGGTGCGTTGGCAGGGGCTGAACAGAGGGGACCATCCTGGCAGGTGACAGCTGGGGCACACATAAGTATGTGGGGTCAGGTGTGCAGGGCAGGGTGGGCATGTCATAGGATGTGGACGAAGAAACTGACCTGGAAAGTGACACTTGGGGTGGCTGATGGAGACACACAGGCTCAGCTGCACGGGTGGGGTGACAGGTCAGAGTGGGCACAGTCACAGGAGGTGGGTCAGAGGGGCCCGTCCTGTCAGCAGTGTGACCCTTGTCCCCATCTCTTGCAGGACCTACTTTCCCGGGCAGGAGCAGCAGGTGCGGTTGATCTACCAGGGGCAGCTGCTGCGTGATGATGCCCAGAGCCTGGCAGGGCTGCACCTGAGCCACCTGAGCGTCCTGCACTGCCACCTGTCCCCGCCCAGCGCGGCCCCCACGGCCCCCAGCAGCCCCGGTCCCCGCAGCCCCGCGCCCGCCGCGCTGGGCGTGGGCAGCCTGGCACTGCCGCTCTTCGTGCTGCTGCTGGCCCTGCTCTGGTACCTGCAGCTGCAGCACCGCCACGTCTTCACCGCCACCGCCACCACCTGCCTGGCCGGCCTCACCCTGCTCGTCACCTTCGTGGCCTTCGCCATGTACCGCAGATAGCGCGGCCCGGACCAGCACCTGGGACACGGGGGACCTTGAGCCACACCTGGAACACTCAGAGCCTGCCCAGCCCACCTGGGACATGGAGGGCTCTGCATTCAGCCCACTCAACATATCGGGGGCACGTGGGGCCTGCCCACTGCGCCTGAAGTGGGGGGGCTGGGCCCTGGTCTGTGCCCCCCACAGGCCCAGGAGTCCCGAGCAGGCGCTCACCCACACCCTGTCTGCAGGCAGGGGCTGTTGCAGGAGTGGGGGTTCAGCTACCTCGGGGGGGTCCCGGTGCCCCCTGTCCCTGCATGGAGCATTCCCCCAGCCACTCTGCGTGCAGCTCCTCGGGTGCGGTCCTGCCCGGGGAGGTATCTGTGCCTGCAAGAGCTTCTCCCCGTGGGAATACATCCTGGCGCCTCCCGGGGTGCAGCTCCCGGGGGTCCCAGTGCCTGGGGAGGGACATGAGCCCTGGGGTGTCGAGGATCCTGGTGCCGGCGGGATGCGCTTTTGAGGTCCCTGTGCCGGGGGAGGATTTGTGCTCCCAAGCGGTCCCGGTGTCGGGGGGTGGCTGCACTCCCCACTGTCCCGGGGGTTCCGATGCTGTGTTGGGGGGTCCCACCCCTCACCGCCGTTCCGATTAAAGCGGAAAGACTGTGACCGGCCGTGGCGTCCCGGCTGTGCTGCGCCGTGGTTCGGGGACGGGGGCACCGGGTGACCGCGGGAACCGGGCTGGGGGCGGGGCTCCGGAGGGCGTGGCTCCGGGGGCGGGGCCTGGCACCTTCCACCACGCGCCCCGCAGGGCTGTAGCGCGCCTGCGCTGGCGGCACCGCCCCACTCTAACGGAGCTCTCGCTCATTGGCGGAGGGCGGCGGTGATTTGCATGCAGTGCGCGCCGGCTACGCCCCGGAAGTGCCGAGCGTGGGGCGGGGCTGCAGGAAGATGGCGGCGGGGCTGCGTTCCCGGGCCGTGTCCGTGTCCCGGCGGCGCTGAGTGGTGGCGGTGGCGGCGGGACCGAGCGGCCGCCAGCGCCATGTACGGCCGGGCTGGGCCGGGCCGGGCCGGATGGGGGGCAGGGAATCCCGCCGAGGGGGCCGGGGCGGGTCTGGTGCCGGTGGAGGTCGGAGTATGCCCGGGAGAGGGGCGGGTGCTGTGGGGCGGCGGACGCCGGGCAGGCCGGAGGTCCCGGCACCACGGGGCTGGGCGGGACGTGGGCCCAGACGGGGCGGCGGGCCCGGTGCCGGGGAGTTGTGCGGGCGGGGGCGCCCGGGGGCGGGGATCCCGGTGGGTGTGGGGAGTGCCCGCCGGGTCGGGGAGTGCCGGTGCCCCCCGCCGGCTCCGGCCGTCCCACCGTTCCCCCCGTCACGCCCCCACCGGTCTGTCCCGCAGGGTCCTCCGGAGCCGCGGAGCCCCCCGCGCCGCGCCGCCCCCGCCATGCTGTGCCCGCTGCTGTGCCCATGGCTCCGCGCTCTGACCCGGGCGGGCCCGCGGGGCCCGGCTGCCCGTGAGCGCCGCGGTGCCGCGATGTTCCCCGCCTGCTGCTGCGCCGGCAAGGCCAGGCCGCGCCTGCTGCTGCCGCTGGACCCCTACGGCCATGGGCTCCTGCCCACCGTGCACCCCGACGGCGGCCGGGGCCGGGCCCACGGCAAGAGGAAGAGCTGGAACTTCATCCACGAGAAGATGAGCTACGACACCTTCTTCACCATGAAGCGGCTGATCGAGCGCTCACGCAGCGTGGGCGAGGTGCTCCGCTGGGTCACGCAGAACCCGGGCAAGGTGTCGGCTAGTCATTACCCCATAGCGCTTCACAAGCTGGGGCAGCTCCTGCAGCAGCAGCCGGGGCCGCCCGTGGGGGCTGGGGACAGCCGCGGGCCCGCGGGGCAGGTGCTGGAGCAGCCCGAGTTCCACGTGCTGTGCCAGGCCATCGTCAGCGGCTGCGCCAAGTTCGACAACTTCAGCATCGTCAACTGCCTGTACGCTGCGGCCGCGCTGGGTGAGCCACCCCCGGGGTCTCAGACGGGGGGGAGCACAGCGCTGCCACGGGCCAGGGCCCGGGTTTGTGGGATTTAGGTAGAGGTGGATTTGTGGCTGAGGGAGCTGTGACCGTTGGGAGCTCTGCTCAGGGGGCAGGAGGCTTGGGGGGCTCAGCTCAGCAGGGATGCTCTGCTCCTCCATGGGAGGAGTGTCCCTAGCTGACCTGGAGGTCGATGTTGGGCAGCTCTGCCTGGCAGGATGAGTGTCAGCCACTGCGTCTAGGTAGTTCCAGCTTGAGTTCCAAGCCCTGAGAACCAGAAAACACCTGAGCATTGATGGGAGAGTCCATGGATTTGGCTGAACTCTTGGAGGGCACAAGCCCCATGTCACCAGGTGTTGCTGTGTGGGAGAGAGGGTTTGAGGTATTTGGGTTCCTGTGCAGCTTCCTTGGGGTGCTACTGAGCCGGGGAGGCTACATCCTGAGGGGCTGTGTCCCAGGGATGGCTGCATCCCAGGGGCTCCTCCTTCTGTGGGCCAGGGTGACCCTGCAAGTTCTCCTGCTGTGAGGAAGGGGATGGGGTCTACGTCCAAAGAGGAGTGGACAGCAGGGCAGTAAGGGGGATCTTCTGCTCTGCCCCACTGAGGTGAGGCCCTACCTGCAGTGCTGCTTCCAGCTCTGAAGCCCAACAGCAAAAAATGTGGAGTGAGCCCAGAGGGGGCCATGGACATGCTCCAAGAGCTGGAGAGGGACTTTGAATAAGGGCCTGGGGGAACAGGACAAGGAGGAATGGCTTCCCACTGCCAGAGGTCAGGGTTAGATGGGAAATTGGGGAGGAATTCTTCCCTGAGAGGGTTGGGAGGCCCTGGCACAAGTTGCTCAGAGAAGCTGTTGCTGCCCCATCCCTTGAAGTGTCCAAGGCCAGGCTGGACAGGGCTTGGAGCAGCCTGGTGTAGTGGAAGATGTGCAACCTCAGGGCAGGAGGTTGTAACTGGATGATCTTTAAGGTGCCTTCCAACCCAAACAATTCCAGGATTCCACGATGTGTCGGGTGCCAGCCCTCCTGCCCGTGGCTCCCCCATCCTGTTCCCGTTCCCGTTCCCCGCAGCCTTCCCGGGCTCGGGCTCTCTCGGGGAGCCGCCCGATCGGGGTTGACACAGTAACTCGAGCCGTGCCGGGGTGGGGGGGCCGGCTCTGCCCGTCGTCCCGGGGCCGGCGGCGCCGGGTGTTTGTTGACACTGAACCGGAGCTGCCGGCGCCGCTGTCCTCCCCACGCTGGGCCCCCCCAACTCCGCTGTGCCCCCCACTTCGTTCTGCCCCCTTGGCCCTCATTAACACAAACTCCGGCTTTCTTTCGAGGCCTTTTTATGGAACAAAGCGGCTGCTCAGACCAATTCTGCACGTTCCCCCTCCTGAGTTCTGATTAACAATAACCCGCAGTGACTTGCCCTGTGCTGCCCTGCGGCCTGTGCCCGCCCAAATCCTGGGGTGGTGGGGAGCTCCAGGCCCCCCAATGCTCTTTGCCTCTGCTGAGGAGATCCCTCCTGACAGCCAAGGCGCTGAGCCTGTGACCAGGCCTGGATAACACGTCCTGAGCTGCAGGGAAGTGTTTCCCTGGGAGCCAGGTCTCACAAGCTAAAGCTGAGCTGGGAAACAGGAGAAGGTCAAAAAAGCCAAAGGATTAGTCTCTTCTGGAACAAACAGCGTTTAGTTTGGTCACATGGGATATCACAGTTGTTTTCCAACCACAACTTTTTTTAATGAACTTTTTGAGGTGGGTTTTTTGAGTGCCCAGAGCCCCTGGAAGTGCTCCAGGCTAGGTTGGATAGGGCTGGTCCAGTGGAAGTGTCCCTGCTCATGGCAGAGAGCTGCAACTGGATGGGATTTAAGGTTCCTTCCAACCCAAAACACTCTGAGATTTTGGGATTCTGTGAATTATTTGTCTTTGACATGTTTGAGACTTAGAAAATGAACCTTGCTACTGCAGGTGAGCTGCAGGGCTCCTATTCCAGTGGGATGGGTGGGAATGATCCAGTGGGAATGACCCTGCAGCTCCACACAGTGTTTTCCATGGTGCAGATGCTCTGGTGTTCTGCCCGTGCTTTGGCTTCCCCTCCCTTCCCCTTCTCAGTGTGGTCACTGATCCAGCACATCCATCCACTCGTGGCAGTGGCCTCCTGCCCAAGCTCCGGAGGTGGTTGTGCCGTGGGGCTGAGCCGTGCCCAGGGTCTGAGCCGTGCCTGTGCCCATTTTCCCTGCAGGGCTGCCCGGGGAGTCGCCGCTCGTGCGGGTGCTGGAGGACGAGTCCCGCAGCCGCCTGGGCCGCTTCAACCAGAAGGACGTGTCGATGGTGTTCAGCAGCGTGATGCGCCTGCACCCCTCCAGCCCCCACCCGCTGGTGGAGTCCTGCCTCAGCAGCCTGGAGCGGCACCTGGAGAAGGAGCGGCACCCCCAGACCCTGTTCCTGCTGCTCTCCTACTACCGTCTGCGGGCGCAGGCCCTGCAGGGCCACGCGGCCTCCGACCAGCAGCTCATCAACAACCGCAAGATCCTGCGCCTGGTGCGGCACACGCTGGGCCAGGTGAGCGCCATGAGGGAGCACGAGCTGGCGCTGCTGGACGAGATGCTGGCCCTGTGTGCCCAGGAGGCCAACAACAAGGCCCTGGAGGCCATCTTCAGCTCCCAGCTCTTCTACGAGAATCGACAGGAGCGCTTCATTCGCAGCATGGCAGGTGAGGGGTGCCAAGGTGGGGTCCAGCATTGCCGCCCGCATTGGGGCTGCAGGGCTCTGGTCAGGGAGAGGACATGGGACATGAGAACGACAGCCTCACAGATGTCTTTCCTGGCCCTGTTTGGGTGGTGACAGCCTCAGCAGGGCCCCTGCTGACCCCCAGAACTGGAGCAGAAGGAACTGTGTGTCATGGCCACCCTTGTCACTGACAGCCCAGCCCAGCTCTTTGACAGGCTGGGAGCCCTCCACTCCTCTAGGTACTGGGATGGACCAGGAGCCCCCCATTCCTTTAGGGACTGTTTCCCCATAGTGCCTCCAGGCTGGGCACAATGCAGTTTTGGTGGGGTTTTGCAGAGGGTCCCACCTGTGCTCCAGCTGTGCTCCATCTGTGCCTTCTGGCTGTACATGACAGGAATGTGCCTCAGCCTCTCACCTGACCCATACCTGAGGGTTTTTAGGAGCTGCATGGCTTTTGAGGTTTTTGGGACTGGCACCACTCTCCAGTCCTGTCCTCCCACCTGCCTGGGCTGTGGTGGCTGCAGAGGACTTGGGCTGGGGACAGAGCTGGCCTGTGACAGCCTCCCCACTGTGTTGGCTCGGCAGAGTGGCTGCCCCGGAAGGCAGAGAACCTCACCCCCTACACCATGGCCCTCATCGCCAAGTACGTGGCGCGGCACCGGCTGCGTGAGCCGCGGCTGCTCGACACCATCGCCAACTTCCTGCTGAAGCGCGGGGAGCAGCTCGACAGCAAGGTGAGCACTCGCCTCACCTGTGGGGTCACCTCATCCCTGGGCACACCTGGGCAGAGGAGCCGTGGCCCTTCTCCATCATGATGGGGCATTCCAGGGAACATGGGGCCGTGTCCCAGTCCCAGCGGGTTCTGAGCGCCCAGCTCTTCACGGCACTGGGCAGGTGGCCCCGACCTGTCCCTTGTCCCACCCCGGCCCCACACTCCTCTCTTGCCGCAGGTGATCCAGAAGTTGGTGTTTCCCTTCAGCCGGATGAACTACCGCCCCTCCAACCACGGCGAGCTCTTTCCCAAGCTGGAGGCCATCTTGGAGCAGAAGGCCGGCAGCTCACCTCTGGCCACCGTCAACATCCTCATGTCCATGTTCCAGCTCAGCCACTTCCCACAGACCGTCCTGCACCAGGTCTTCTCCCCAGGCTTCATCACCAATGTCATGAGTACGTCAGGTCGGGCCGTCGCCGGGGCGCTCCCAGCTGGCAGAGCCCCAGCTGGGGTCGGGGTTGGGCGAGGCGTGGCTGGGTGAGGGGATGCCGTCCCGGTGGGCTCCACCTCGGCTGCCCCGCAGGCAGCCCCTACGCGCTGATCGTGCGCCGGTACCTGTCGCTGCTGGACGCGGCGGTGGAGCTGGAGTTCCGCGAGTACAGCGGCCCCCGCCTCGACCCGCGCTACCGCGTCCTCATGTTCGAGCACGCCCTGACCGCCGACGAGGCCAACAGGAAGTACAGGTGAGGGGGCAAGGGCGAGCACCCTCTGCTGTCCCTCGCGGTGGGGGACAGGGCGTCTGTCACCTACCCTGGCAGGATCCCATGTGGTGCTGGGATGAATGCCCCTGTGGCAGTTCCAAAGCCTGTGGGGTAGCGCTCTAGAATCGCAGAATCATTTAGAATTGCGGAATTGTTTGGGTTGCGAAAGCCTCGAAGAGCTCAGTGGAGAAGAGGTGATATTCATACAGGGAGAACTGGTTTGGAAACGCCTCCAACTCCGGCCAGAGTTACCAACAACGGGGGTAGAAGCTGGGTGCAGAGGCTCCCTGTCCAAGGCATTCTCACAGTCAGTGCCCCTCCAGCCTCACTACACCCCAGGCATTTCAGGGGATACCACCTGCTGGAAGCAGGGCGTACAGGAGGTCAGGAGACGAGTCCAGGTGAAGGCAGATTGACAGTGAGGAGAGCAAAAAATCAGACAATGAAAATGCATCCTGCACATCTTCCCCAGCAGGACCTGGGTGGAGAAGGAGGAAGGGTGTTTGCATGAAGGGACTGCACATCTGGATGATGTCATGACCCATGTCATGTCATGGGTGACCTAGCCCCTGAGTCCACCTGTCCCCCAGCACTGCTAAGGCCGCCACTGACCATGTCCCCAAGTGCCACATCCACATGGCTGTTGAATTCCCTCAGGGATGGGGATTTCCCCCTGCCATGGGCGGTGGTGCCAGGGCTGGGCAGCCCTTTTGTGGGGCTTTTGGTGTCCCAATACTACGAGGAGCTTTTCTGTAAAAGGAGCTGGGGCCCATCCCCTCTTGACTCCCAACAGCAGAGCCCAAAACTCTGCCCTGTGCATCCCACTCCTGGGCGTTCCCATCTCCATGGCGATGTACTCAGCACCAGCAGTGCTGGGGGGACACGTCCGCCCCTGCAGTGCCCCCCTGATTGTCCCCTCCTTACAGCTACAAGGGTCTGGTGGCCGAGGCGCTGCGACAGCTGGTGGGGGAGGAATGCTACCGGCAGGATGAGGTGCTGCCCCCTGGGTACTGCACAGGTAACCCCCCGGGCTGAGGGGAGAGGGCTGCCAGGTGGGATCCGGGGGCTGACAGTGAGATGTCATTTGGGGCAGAATGAGCTCTGGCTGCTTTGTCACCGCCTTCCCTGTGACAAGCCTTTGGGACAAAGCTCCCTGAGCCCTCCCACTACAGAAAAGGGGGTTTCCTCTGTGCCTCTGTTTGTTGGCTCAGAGTCCCAGCTGGGGCACAGAGTTCCCGAGCCCGTGTCCCATCAGTTGCTGATCCCTGTTCTCTCTCCTGCAGACTTCCTGCTGTGGATCAACCGCTCAGGCACGGTGCTGCCCCTCTCACGCGTTCCCGTGGCTTCCAGAGCACCCCCAGCCACGTCCCCTGTCACCATGTCCCTGCGGTCCAGCGTCCTCGCCCTCACCTCAGATTTGCAGGACTTTGCCCCGTTTGCTCCAGAGACGCCCAGCAGCCCCCCGAGCCCCCGGGAGAGCGGCCGGGCCGGGCGGTTCCTGCCGGCGCTCTGCCCGGCCCCGGGGGGGCCCTGCTTCCAGCCCCCCTCGGACTATTACTGTGGGCTGAGCAAGGAGCCGTCCCTGGCCAGCCCGGGCAGCTCCACGCTCAGCAGCCCCTCCGAGTGCCTCTCGGCGCCGCCGCCCGGCACCCCCGACTGCTCCCCCCGCACCTCCACCACCTCCCTCTTCCAGTTCCCCATCGGCAAAATCCTGGAAGAGGAGGAGGAGGCCGCCGGCTGCCCTGGCCAAGAGCATGGCTGCTTCCAGGGGGAACAGACCCAGGAGCAGCCTGAGGAGCGGAGCCCCCCAGCCAGCGAGGACAGCGGCCCCCCGCCCTCACCGTGCCGGCCCAGCCCCAAGCAGAGGCAGGGCGAAGGGCCGCAGGGTGCCGAGGAGATCCAGAGGTATGGAGCAGGGACACGTCCCCAGGCTATGTCCCTGGTCCCTTCCAGCAGGACAGCCACCCTGGCACTGCCTTGGGCTCCTGCTCACTGACACACACAGCCCTGGCCCCTTCCTGCCCAGTACCATGGGGCACCCACAGACCCATGTCCCCACTGCCCTGGGGTGCTGGGTACAGCTGTCCCTGCCACCAGCAGGGTCTGGGGTCATTTGGGGTGCTGCTCTTCAGCTGCCATGGTTTTGGGGAGCAGGGTCCATGGGGTGGGGTGGTACAGTGACCTGGGGTGACACTGCATTCCCCACTGTCCCCTGTACAGGGTGGTGCTGTCGGTCAATGACAAGTGGCACTACTGCCAGAACTCCGACATCCTGGTGGGCTCCCGGGCCATGAGGGACCGGCACCTGCGGCTGCTGGGATACTGTCTGGTGCAGGTAAGGGGGGCTGGCCTCACCTCCTCAGGGCCAGGGGACACAGTGGGTGATGGGCTGTGGGCTGGCATCTGATGGGCTCAGAGCTGGGAGCTGGCATCCCCCTGTAAGGATGGGTCTGGACCTGGCATCCCCAGTGTAAACACTCCTGTCCCTTTGAGAGGAAGCAGGGATGACTCACCCTCATGTCTCCTTGCCCTCCCCCACCCCATGCAGAACTTTTTCCATGCAGCTGGTGGGTGACACCAGCCCTGATGGAAGGCAGAGACAAGGGACAGTCTGTCCTGTGAGCTGAGACCCAACCTGAGCGAGGGGAAGGGGAGGGAGTTCAGCCCAGGCTGCCAGACACAGCCACAGTGGCAGCATCGGGTGCGGGGCCTCAGTGTGAAATCAGGCTGGGGGCAACACACACGGTGACCTGTGGTCTCATGTGCTGAGGAGGCAGGAGGGAGGTTGGTTCACCTTCTGCACCAGAGCCCTGCCTGCCTTGGTTCCAGCCCCAGCTGTTCCCTGCCCAGTGCTGGGACTGGAAGAGCCCTCAGGTCTGCAGCTTCTTTGGCAAACTCTAGGTCTTGGTTTAGGATGTGCAGCTCCCACGTGCTTGTTTGTGAGTGATTTTGGCCTGAGGATGAGTGTTTCTGAGAAAATGGCACTGGAGATGAGCCCTGAGTCCTGTTCACTCTTGCACTGCAGAGAGGACCAGGATTACAGCAGTGCTTTCACTGCACCATCCCACATTCCCAAACTGTCTGACCCCCTACCCCTGCCAGGCCATGCCAGCTGCAGCTCCTCCTCATTCTAGAGCTCAGCAGCCCAGAGCTCCATGTTTGTGCAGAGCCCCAGAGTCCTGTGACTGCTGAGGAATCACCTGGGAGCTGCCCAGCAGCATAGCTGGGCCAGGAGCAGGGCCAGCTCTCCCTTGAGCTGGTGTTTGGGCTGGGCTGGCCAGGGCTGTCTGTGTCCCTCCTGCAGAAGGCACAGCAGGGACACAGCTGAAGGGACCTTAAAGCCCATCCAGTGCCAGTCCCTGCCATGGGCAGGAACACCTTCACTATCCCGGGTTACTCCAAGCCCTGTCCAACCTGGCCTTGGACACTGATCTAGGGACAGCCACAGCTTCTCTGGGCACTGCCTCCCTGCCTGCCCAGCCAGGAATTCCTTCCCAGTATCACATCCCTCACCTCTGCCAGTGGGAAGCAATTCCCCATTGTTTTGTCCCTCCAGTCTCTTCACCCAAGTCCCTCTTCAACTCTCTTGGAGCCCTTTTAGGCACTGGAAGGGGCTCTCAAAGGTCTCACCACAGTCGCCTCTCTCCAGGTGAACACCCCCAGCTCTCACCTGTGGGTTGAGGGCCTCCAGCCCTCAGAACCTTTATTCCTCCCCTGTGCTGCCAGTGGCTGGAGTATGGCTCCCAATGCCCCTCAGTCCTGCTCTGTGAGTGCTGGTGGTGCCCTCAGGGCTGTTGGACCTGCAGAGTTTTCAGCCTCCCCAGTACCCTGTCACCTTTCATGGAGGGTGGGATGAGGCTTGAGATTCCTCCCTTCGTGTGCCTGCATCACCTGTCCAGGGCTGAGCTCAGGCTGGACGAGCCTGGAGTTGGGCATTTTCTACACCTCTCATGCCATTGCCCACACTTCTGTCCATCCCCTTGGCAGGAACCACGCTGCCCTCCTTCTCCAGGGAGGGATCTGCCTCCTGTTCTTCCTCCCACCACCACAGAAGGCTGAATGGGGCTGGGGGCTGGAGGTACTGGGGATACAGGTGGGGCCAGACACGCTGTCACCACTCTGATGTCATCCCTGTCCCTTCACAGCTGCCCTACACGGAGCTGGAGAAGGTGAGTGGCATCGAGGAGGCCAAGCACTACCTGCGGCAGAAGCTGAGGGAGCTGCGCTTCTGAGGGACGGATCCGGGGGGTTTGGGGGGCCAGGTGGGTGTTGCCAGCCCCTTCCCCTGTGCAGGGGGATATGGAGCTGCCCCCCATCCCGGGGGGTCAGGGGGATATGGAGATGCTCCCCATCTTGGGGGGCCAGGCTGTGGGGTCAGGCCATGGGCTCCTGCTCCTGCTGTGGGGCTGGGGGAGTGTGAGATTATTTATTGCCATTATGGGGGGCTGGGGTGTGACTTGAGGGGGGCGGGAGGGAGTTACTGGGGAAGGTCCCTCATGGCCCCCCTGCCCCAGCTCTGCCCCTTCAGCCCAGTCTGTCGCTGCAGGGGCTGGGCCTGGGCACTGGGGGCTATCCCTGTGCCTCCAGCACGGCTGCTGGGCTGGGGCACCGGGCCTGGCCCCCCCTGTGGGGCACAGGGGTCCCGGGGGGCTGCAGGGGATCATAGGCAGGGCCGGGAGCGGGTGTGCACACAGGGCTGTTCCCACGGCCTGCGCCTGGAGGAGGGGGGTGTTCGGGAAGGGGGGAACTTTCCAATAAAACTGGTGAAAAGTGTGCAAAGTCCGATCTCTTTATTAGTCGAAGGCAGCGGGGGGGCCCCAGCCCCCACCTCGGTAGCCCCCCAGGGACTGCTCGGAGCAGGTCTCCCTTGGCAGGGGGGTCCCCCAGCACCTCTGCCCCGAGCCCTGTGCTCGGAATAAAGCTGTTTATTGCCTTTGAATTGCCTGTTCCATAAACCCCGGGGGGCTCAGCTGACGCCTGAGTGTCGGGCAGGAGCCGAGGGCCTGCGGGGGGACCCGCAGCGCTGCTGGGGGGGCCGGGGGAGCTCTGTCCCGGGGCGTGGGCTGCAGGTGTTCTGGGGCTGTACCGCGGGGGCGAGCCTGGGGCCGGCGTCTCTTTGGCAGGTGCCCTCCGAGGGCCTGGGGAGCGCTGGGCCCCGTCCCCGCGGGGCACGGCCGCACAGCCGCTGCCCCCGGCCCCGCGGTGCGGGGTCCAGCCGTGCCCGGCGCCCACCGCGGGCCGTGAGCCGCTGGCGCCGTCACACCGGCATCGGCATCTCGTTGTACTCGTCCACACCTTCCCGCTCGTCCAGGATGGGCTCGGCCTCGGCTGCGTCCAGCTGCAGGACACGGCGGCTGAGGGGCAGCGAGGGCCCCCCCGGCCCTGCCGTCCCCCAGGAGTCCACCGCCCCCCGCCTCCCCCCTGGGGACAAGCGACGCGGCCACTTACACACTTCATTTCCCGGTCGGTGAAGATGCGGCTGAGCAGGCACATGCGGAGTGGCACCGTGAGGATGAGGATGAAGGGGAAGGCGAGGGAGGCCACAGTGGACATGACGGCCCAGAGCACGGCCAGGCAGGCCAGCTGCAGCCCGGTGAACAGGTGCATGCGCAGCGTGCGCACCTGGGCACAGAGAGCTGTCAGTGCCGGGCGCCCCGCCGGGCCCTGTGTCCCCCTCCCACCGTGGGCACAGCTTGGCCCAGGGGTACCCGCACCCCCAGACACAGCCCCCCAGCCCTGCCGGGGTCTGGCTGCCCCAGAGTCCCTACTCTGTCCCCTCTGCCCCCCTAAACAAGGCTCTGCCACAGCCTGTCCTGCAGACACTGCAGTGCTCCCACGCAAGGGTGCCCCAGCCTGGCTGCTGCCCCGGACAAGGGTCCTGCCCCTAAGGATCCTCCCCAGGCCCCCTCCCCACCTTTTTGACATAGGTGACATCAGGGTGGTGCTTGGGGGGCATCAGCAGCAGCTGCAGGCGCTCGTAGAACTGGATGCCGTTGAGGGAGGTGACACCCATGTAGAGGAAGATGCCAAAGAGCACGGCCAGTGGGATCTGTCGCAGCAGGTCCCCGATGACAATGGACAGCCCTGGGCCAGAGCAGTGTCAGCCTGGGGAGGGGGCTCAGCACAGCCCTCCAGCCCCACTTCCCCCTGCCCACTTAACCCTCTCACATGGGGAGGGTCCCACATCCCTGTGTCCACTGGGGACAGATGGCCACACCAATTTGGCAGGGGCTCAGGGTGCCCCAGCTCCATTCCCCACACTGCCCCCTCCCCACTGCAGCCCCCCATGGCTCCCCAGCCCCCTCCCCACGCTTACCCCTCCCCACTGCACTGCATTCTCCTGGGTCCCGAGGGCCAGACCTACCGACAAGCACGGCCACCAGCAGCCCGGTGACCCGCTGCTCCTTCACCTCCTGGATCTTGGGCTTGTCCCCAGGTGCCACGGCCTTGCTCATGACGGTGAGGGCGTTGGCGTGGGTCACCGAGCGCACGGTGGCTGCGGCGAGCCAGGGCAACCCAAAGAGGGCGAAGAAGCCGCCCATGGCCACGATGAGCAGGAGGTCGAGGTGGAACCCAGAGCCCTTCTGCAGCATCCGCTCCTTCTTGCTGATGATCAGCCTGGGCATGAGGGCAGATGGTTGGCACAGCACAGGCTCCCCCATGCCCCCTGCCCGGCCCCACTGCACTC
>VZDJ01000272.1:27607-39278 GCA_008694505.1 Cyanoderma ruficeps | reverse complement strand
CCCAGCAGCCCCCCGTGACTGCCCCAGCCCCTGCAGGCCTCCACAGCCCCACTCACCCAGCAGCCCCCCGAAGGTGATGGCCGGCGACAGCGCAGCGAAGTAGATGAAGATGACGGCGGCAATGCACTGGGGGTCCAGCGCGTCGCGGAAGTCGCTCAGGTACTGGGGGTACCTGCGCCGCACGTCCCGGATCAGTCCCCCGAAGGGACGCCCCGTGCGCCTCAGGGGGTCGTCCTCCTCCTCGGCCTCATCCTCCACCACCTTCAGCTTNTCGGCCTCGTCCTCCACCACCTTCAGCTTCAGCAGCGCTGGGGGCAGGCGGATGCACAGACAGACAGACAGACAGTGAGACCCTAACAGCTAGGACACCCCCAAACCCTGCCCTGGCCCCAGGACTGCCCCTGGCACCTTTCTCCTCAGGGGACTTGGGCTCCAGCAGCAGCCTCCGCTCCTGCTCCATCCTCTTCTTCAGCATCTCGCGCTGGAAGTGGGCGACGCTGCGCAGCAGCTCCTCACCCTGCACCTCGGACGGCGGCAGCACCACGCTGCAGTCCAGGAACTCGTTGATGGCGTTCAGAAGGTCGTGACGGTCGTCGGCCAGGTACGCGGCCTCGTGGAATTGCTGTGGGGCAATGGCAGGGTCAATGCCCACACCACAGCTCTGAGAGCCTGGTAACACACAGCCCCGAGCCCACGGCCTCAGGATGGTCCTGGCACAGCCCTGAGCCCCCAACCCTGGCACAGCCCTGGCCCGACCCCAGTATGGCCATGGGACCCCAACACAGCAAGGCCCAACTGGCATCCTGGCGTGGTCCCAAACTCCCCAGCCCTGACAGGACTCCAAGCCCTCATCGTGGCACGTCTCTGAGACCCCAGCACTGGCATAATCTGAGCCCTCCAGCCCATCCCATCTGAGTCCTGAGCTCACAGCCCCATCACAGCCCCAAACCCCCAATCCAGCGGCGTCTCAAGACCATAGTCCCAGCAGGACCCTGAACACCCAGCCCTGGCACAACCCTGGGCTCCCTGCCCAGCACAGCCTCAAGCCCCTGCCCCAGCAGAGCCCAGAACCCCCATCCTGGTAGAGCCCTAAACCCCCAGCCTGGCACAGCCTGAGCCCCCCACCCCGGCAGGACCCCAATGCCCTGGGGCACGGACCTTGTCGGACATGAGGGTGGAGATGGAGCGCCCAATCTCGTGATAGTCCATGTGGGTGCTGCTGGGGCCCAGCAGCACAAAGAGGAATCGCACAGGCACGGGCACCTCCAGCACCGCGTCCAGCTCCACCGCCTCCTGCAGCCGCACAAAGGCCATGGTGGGCTGGTCCAGGAACTCCACACAGCCTGGGGGGCACAAGGGGCACGGGGGTCACTGGGGTGCCCGGTATGCGCTCCCCACACCCCAGGCCTGCCCACCCCCTCCATACCCACGAGCACCACTGTGGCCTCAGCGTTGTCCGGAATCTTCTCCAGCAGCTTCAGCTCGTGCTTTGACTTGGAGCGAGTGATGCCGGCTGGGGGCGTGGGAGTGACGACCTCCCTCTGTGGGGACAGAGAGGGGACAGGGGTCAGGGCCCTTCCCCAGGGCACGGGCAGGGCTGGGGGGGCCACGGCACACCCACCTCCCGCTCCACGTCCACACGCGTGTCGTGCTCGCCGGCGTGGCCGGCTATGAGGGGCTCGGTGACGGCCGGCTCGCTGCCCTCGGCCACGTGGTTGGTGCTGTGGTGGTGCACGAGCAGGGAGCCCAGGCTGCCCGCCGAGATGTTCCGTGGGAAGGAGAACTCCTTCTCGTCGCTCGGGTGGCTGCAGGACAGGGCCAGGGCTGTCTGTGGCGGCCCAACAGCACAGCCATTGCCAGGATCCCAGGGACAGCATCAGCCCCACAGCTCAGGGAGCAGAGCCCAGGGGAAAGGGGCTGTGTTTGTGCCCCCCAGGCCCACCTGTGCTTGAGCAGCAGCGCCCGCAGCACATTGGCACGGTCCTCGGCCCGGATCTGGTCCGTGATGACCATCTGCTCCACCACCTGGTGAGCCACCCCGGGCAGTGTCTTCTGGTCCAGGTCCAGGAGCACGGCCCCTGGACAACAAAGTGGGGGCTGAGAGCAGCAGGGACAGGACCCCACCTCACCACGGGCCCCACAGGGTGGTCTCCGCCTCCCTACCGTGGGCCAGGGTCTTGCGGAGCTCCAGGAGGCTGCGGAAGGAGAGGGAGGCCACATGCGGCTTGCCCCAGCGGTCTGTCTCCTCCTCCACATCCTCCTCAAACTTGATCCAGCGCGCCGTCTCCTTCCACTGCAGCTCCTGGTTCTTGTCCACCACCAGCTCGTTCAGCTCCACAAACACCTGCAGCACGGCCGGGTCAGTGCTGGGACCCCAGGGCCCCCCGTCCCTGCCCATCCCCTGCCCCGGGACCCCGCACCTCATGGGGCTGCCGGTCCTGCTTGCGCTGCCTCGTGCTGGGCTCCTTGTGGCCCTTGCTGACGTGCACCATCTGTGCCTTGGCACTCTTCCGCACCAGGTGCCGGCGCACGCCCGGCACATCCTCGAAGCGGTGACCTGGGGGGGACAGCAATGCTGGGGGGTGGCCAATCTGTGGGGCCCTGCATCTCAAACCCCAGCACAGGGGACACTGAGCCCCGGTATGGACAGCCGTGGTGCTGTGGGATGTATCCTGCCTGGGATAGCTCAGGGCAGAGCCATCATCACAGTGCTGGGGGCAAGTGCTGCAGCTTAGGGGGTCACTTGGTCACCACCAGCAATGCCAAGCAGGAGTCGAGGTGACCCCTGGAACTGGGGTCACCCGCTCCCTCCCTGCCAAGGCCCACCCATGATCACTGGCACATGGGCTCTGCCCTGGCTGCGCTCCCCTGGGAGCTCCACAGCAAAAGCATCACCTGCCACCCTGAGAGTCCTGGACTGTGAATCCCTGGGGCTGGTAAGTGCCCAGGGCAGCCACCACCACTGCTACTGCCATCACTGGCTCCAGCTGCCCCGGGCTCAGCTCCTGGTCACGCTCAGCAGGGACTCGGCCCAGCCCAACACCAGGGCTGGGTCCCCTGTGGTTGTGCCTAGACCTGGGAGCAGGGTCAGTGCCTGCACCCCGCCCAGCTTGGCTGCAGCCACAACCTGGCACTGCCAGCCCCACTGTCCCAAACCCACCACCCCCAGCAATGCCAGCCCCACTGTCCCAAACCCACCACCCCCAGCAATGCCAGCCCCACTGTCCCAAACCCACCATCCCCAGCAATGTCAGCCCCACTGTCCCCAGCCATTGCCAGCCCCACTGTCCCAAACCCACCATCCCCAGCCATTGCCAGCCCCACTGTCCCAAACCCACCATCCCCAGCCATTACCATCCCCACTGTCCCAAACCCACCATCCCCAGCCATTACCATCCCCACTGTCCCAAACCCACCACCCCCAGCCATTACCAGCCCCACTGTCCACAGCCATTGCCAGCCCCACTGTCCCAAACCCACCAGCCCCATGATCCCCAGCCCCACTACGCTGGCACTGCCTGACCCACTGTCCCAGCCCACTTGCCCGACACAGAGTGGCCACCAGCGCAGCCCCAGTGCACAGCCCCACTCACTCTTCATGTAGTCCAGGTCAGCCGAGGCCAGTGTCTGTGCCTCTGACTCATCTGTTGGCATCCTCTGGTACCGGTCCTGCTCGGCAGCCGTCATGCTGCCGATGCAGCGCCGCTCGTGCAGGTTGTAGCTCCGGTGCCCCGGCTGTGACTTGGGCGCAGGGCGACCCGGGGACCCAGCCTCAGCGGCTGCCCCTTCCCCCAGAGCCCCCTGCTCTGCATCAGGGCTGCAAGGCAGGAGCCCACCTCAGTGCTGAGCCCCCCTCTGCACCCCAATCCTGCCATGGGGTACCAGAAGGGGCTGTGCAGCCCCCAACCCTGACATGGGGCGGCCAGAGGATGCTGCCCACCCCCCAAGAGCTCCAGCATTTCCCAACCCATCTCACCTGCTGGCCTGGGCTTCCTTCGGGGTCACGGCCCCTCGGGGCTCAGGGGGGGAGCCGGGCAGTGCCGCGGGGGCCGCTGGCTCCTCTGCCCGGCGGTCGGTCACCTCATCCTCCTGCAGGAAGAACTGTGGGGGCAGCAGGTGAGCCGGCAGCTGGGGAGCCGTGTCTCCCTGGCCATGGGCACCACCGGCCCCAGCTCCTCTGGTGCCCCAGCTGTGCCCAGATATGCTGAGCCGGGGGGACACAGCGCTGCCCCCATCCCAGCCCCGCCCTCACCTGCACTGCCTCGGCTGGCCCGGGCTGCCGCAGCTCCTCCGCCGAGCGCTCCGTCTCCGTGTCGCACGCGTCGTCCTCATCCTCTTCAGCCTCCTCGATGGTGGGGGTCTCTCCGGGGACAGAGGCACGCCGGGCCTTCTTTTTGCCCTTTTTCGGGATCCCCTTCTTGCGGCGGGCGTCAGGGGGCAGGTGCGTGGAGAGCGGGTGGTGGATGTGGTGGGACGACTGGCGGTGGTCTGGGGGGACTGGGAGTTGGTGCGGTGCTCCCTGCCCATTTCCTGACAGTTCCCCACTCCCGGCTTGCCCCCTGTCCGCTCCCTGCCCGTTCCCTGCTCCGTGCCCGCCCTTGGCCCCGCTCACACTCGAAGTCCTCCTCGCCGTAGCTGCGCCCGGCCTCCTCAGCGTTGCGGGGGTGAGCGTCGTTCAGGATCTCCTCGAAGCGCTCCACGCCCAGGGCCTTGTTCAGGTCCTTCTCCTCCTCCTCGTCCCCGAAGGCAGGTGAGCCGGCGCCCAGCGCCTCCTGCTCGGGCTGTGGGCCGGCGGCAGGGCTGAGCGGGCACAGGGCAGCGCTGGCCCTGCTGCCCACCCACAGCATGCCCCGGTCATGCAGCCCCGCAAGATGGGTGCCCCGGACAGGGGCTGTCTGAGCCCCCAAAGGCTGTGCACCCCCTGCCCTGGGCTGGGCACCCTCTGGATCAACACCCACATCCCTCCAGCACCCTCAGCCTCAGCGCTGTGCTGGTGTCACCTCCACCCCGTGTCACAGCACCCCAGCTCCAGGCCCTGGGGCTGTGCCCCTGCGTATCCCGGTGTCCTGCTCTCCTACGAGCTGGGACCCGGCACCCCCAGTGCTGTGTCCCTCTACAACCTCAGCACCCCCAGGGTCGTGCCCTGCTGCCGTGTCCCCCGCCCACCCCCAGTGCTGTCTCTGCCCTGTTCCCCAGCCCCTGCACCCACAGAGCCCCCGCTCTGTGCCCCCCGCCCAGTGCTGCTGCTGCCCCCCACCCGCGGGTGCTGGGGGGCAAGGTGGGCGCGGGGGGAGGGGCCGCGGGGCAGGCGGGCGGGGCTGGGGGCGGCAGGGGATGCAGGGCTGGGGGCGCAGAGGGATGTGAAGGAGTGCAGGGCGCGGGGAGGGGGTGTGGGGGAAATGCGGGACCGGGGGTTGCAGGGGGTGCGGGGACACGGGGGATGCGGAGCTGGGGTGGATACGAAGGATGCGGGGCTGGCGGCTGCGGGTGCTCGCTGGGGGAGTGCGGGAGGGGCTGCGGGGGCTGCGGGGGGCGCGTCCCCGGCCGGTCCTACCTGAGTCATGGCGAAGCCGCTCCCTCCGCAGCTCCCGCAGCGCTTTATCGGAGCGGCGGGACCGGCCGCGGATGGGGCCGGGGCGGGAGGGGGGGGGGGAAGATCGAGGGGGGAGCCGGGGAGGGAACCGGGGGGGGCGGCGGCTCCGTCCCGGCCTCGCCAAATATTGACGGAGCCGCCTCGCGCCCGTCTCAAGGTGACGGCGAACGCAGAGGGCACCGGCGGCACCGCGGCACCGGCGGCGGCCGCGGAGCGACCGGCCCTCCCCCGCGGAATGCACCGGCTCCCCCCGGGATGCACCGGGCCCCACAGGATGCACCGGGCCCACTCGGGATGCGCCGATCCCCCCGCCAACCCCGGCCCCTCGGGACGCACCAACACCCCGGGACGCATCAGCCCCTCCCGCCAAGCCCCGGCCCCCCGAACCACCGGCTCCCCTCGCCGAGCTCAGATCGCCCCGGGAGTACAGCGACCCCACGGCCGCGCTCCGACCCCCCGGTAAATCCCCTCCCAGTGGGGCACCCCTCAGCCCCTGCGGGGGGGGGCTGCACAGCCGAGCCCCCCCACCACGGCCCCCACCCAGTGACCCCGGGACACGGCAGGTCCTGGACCCGGGGTCGGGGGCCAAAGGGGTACAGGGGGTACGGGGGCACCCCAGGCACCAGGATCTGCCCGCAGGGACACCCCCGGGCAGCGGTGGGGGAGCTCCCACCACCCCAAGTGGGACCCCCACAAGCACTTGCTGGTCCAGGGCTGTGCTGTGGCCACCCCACCTGAAGCTCAGCCCAGGTATCAGGTTTGGGCAGAGGTGTCCCATACCCATCCCCACTGCACAGCGACCACAGGACCCCCAGGGGGGTAAGCCAGAGGGTCACGCAGGGGGTGACCCAGGTGATGACCCACACCACCCCATCTCACCCACCACCCTGGTGCACAGAGGCTGCCACGTGCTGGCAGCAGTGACATCAGGCCACGTCCTCCACTTGCATCCCCCACTCCTGCCACATCCCTTCCACCATCCCCGTGACCCCTTTGATCCCCCAGACCCCCTAAGACCCTTTGGTCATGGCCCCATGGCCCCAAACCCGCCAGGCTCCATCCCACACCCCAGCAGCACCCAACACACTCCTTTGTCTGGCGCCCGGTGTCACCGTGGCACGGGTGGGCACGGTGCCCCGGGGTGGCACCGCAGAGAGAGCCCCCGGCAGCCCCCTAGGCCGCAGCTTACCTGGGAGCCCCGGAGGAACTCCATTAGGATGGGGCCGGTCCCATCCCCGGTCACGTGCGCACGACAGGCATTGCCAACGGCACCGGGCGGCCGCGGCGTGACACGGGGATCAATCATTAACTTGGCCCGGGACCTGTCGCCAGGGCAGTGCTGGCACCGCGGGCACCACCGCGGCCGTGCCACCAGCAGCACGGGCACCGTGCCGGCCCCAAGGGCACCCGCCACCCTGGCACAGCTGGCCTGGCCTGCCCCGGGGAGCTGCCGTGGGGCAGGTGCCACAGGGCACTGCCAGCACCCCACAACCCTGCCCCACAGCTGAGCGAGTAGGGTGCTGGCTGTGGGCATTGCCAGCACCCAACAGCCCAGCAATCGGGCATCCCCCAGGAGCACCATGGCAGCAGGGGCTGTGACACCTGTCACCCCTCCGGGCACCATCGGGGGTGCGGCCTCTCACCCCCCCAGCCACAAGGCCCGCCCCCGCGGTGGCACTTACGCTCTGGAAGGCTGTGGAGACAATGTGGTGAAGCTCGGAAGACACCTGGGAGTGGGTCATGGTGCCGGCACGGGCCCCGGCACAGCCGGCTTAGCCCTTTTCCTTCTCTCGGGGGCTCAGGGGACGCTGTCGGGGCAGCATAACCTGGGGGCACAGAGGGGGATCAGGGGGTCCCCCCGGAGCCGTGCCGCAGGCTGGGGCCGGGGCTGCCCCTCCTCGGATTGGGCTGGCTCCAGGCTGGTTTGTCTTGGCCACTGGCTGGAATGGGAGAGCTGTGGCCAAGACAAACGCCGGGAGGGGAGCGGAGCTGGGGCAGCGGGACCCCGGGCAAGCACCCAACCCCGTGGGGTGCAGGCAGGGTGCCAGACTCGGGGGGGCACGGCAGCACCCGACCCTCCCAAACCCCCCCCACTCTCCCCAGTTTCCCCAGCCCAACCCAGCTTCCACCCACATTTGCCCCTTGGCAGCTCCCCGGGCCCTGCGCTGACCCCTCTGGCACCGGTGTGCCGGGTTTATTGCCACGGGAGGTGGCCCCACGTGACGGGGGGGGACGGAGGAGGGTGGTGACGGATGACTGCGTCTCACATGGGTGGCATCACTGTCCTCGTCACCGCTGTGGTGCCAGCACGGTGGCCGTGGTGAGGTTTGAGGAGTCAGTGAATGCCGAGGCTGCAGCTCCTCGAGCCTCACCACGGCCCTGGATTCCACCTTTTCCCAAAATTCGGTGCTACCCTGCTCTGGCTTCTCCCTAATCCCCATTCCCGTCCGGGGCCGGAGCCAGCACATCCACATTCCAGCAAGCAGATTATCCGCCCTGCCACGCCGCTCTCCTGGGGCGCCCGCCAAGCCGCCGCCAGCACTCAACCCCCCCCCAAATTCAGGGTGGGACCCTCCCACGGGGGGGTCGTGGTGCTGGGCCACCACCTCGGTGTGTCCCGGGGCGCCGCAGCAGGACGGTGTCGCTGCTCTAGGCACTAAGCAGCTTTTTGGGCTTAATCTCGTGGGCAGCTCGGGATTAGTTTGGGAACACACTGGGATTGTTCTCGGGAACGTCGTGCTCTCACCAAAACACCCCAAAAGGGGGTCCTGGCCCCCTGGCCCTCAGGTGCCACAGCAGGGACCTGCCAGGATGGTGACACTGGGGACATGTGGCGCCCGGGAGCCAGGGGCATGACCCCGCTGGAAAGGATGACGGACAGCTGGGGGGGCACAGGGGGACACTTCTGCTTTCCACTGCAGTCGCTGAGTCACACACGAGCAGTGGCTGGGAACGGCTCAGGGCTCGCGCCAGCCCCGTGGAAAGGGGCCAGCACAAGCCTTGATTGGTGCCCTGTGGCTAACCCCACTCGCAGGACGCTCTGGCACCCTGGGATGGGGGGACAGGTCCAGAGTAGACACCCCAGGACAGCCCCACCGTCAATGGCTGCAGTGCCACCACCTTGCTCTCCCCCTGAGCAGCAGGGTCAGGACACACAGCCGTGGTCACGGCCGTGACAGGACCGTGACGGTGTCACTGCTGGCACTGCCACCAGCCGCGCCCTGCGCACGGCCCCACAGCACAATGGCCCCTTGTGCCGGGCCGGGCCGCCCCGATAAGCGGGGCAGGACCGCGATCCCGCCGGCTGCCAGCGCTGGCCGCGCCGGGAATGACCTGTCGCTGCCACGGGCGCTCGGCACCGCTGCACGGCCACTCCCGCGCCGCCGGAGTCACATTCCTGGGACCGGCCCTGGCCTGCCTGAGCGGCTGAGGTGATTAGAGGGCTCGGCCCCGGCCCCACACGGCCTCGGGGCTGCCCCCGAGGGCCCACGAGCTCCTGGACCCGTCCTGTGCCAGGACCCACCTCTGGCACCAGTGGCACTGCCATGGCTGGGGCAGCGGGCTGAGCACAGGGGGAAGTGGGACAGTGATGGTGGCACCCACATCACAGGCAGCACATTCACATCGGGGTACACGTGCCCACACCAGGACAATTACGTCCTGGACAGCCTGTCCACACTGGGACAACCACGCCCACACCAGGACAACCACATCTGTACTGGGACGATCACATCCTGGGCAGCCTGTCCCCACCAGGACAGCCATGTCCACACTAAGACACACATCCTGGGAAGCCAGTTCACACAACCACACCAGGACAACCACGTCCACAGCACAGACCCAAAACCCCATGAGAAGAGACAAGACTGGGAGCAGGGGACCCCCTGGGCAGCAAGCATCCTCCTGCCCACTCTCCCACTCTGCCAGTGTCCCCAGTGGCAGCAGCACCGTGACTCCTGCCACTACGTCTCCTGCCACCACCGTGTCACCCGGCAGATCCCTGACCTGGGCTCAGTGCACACACATGTGCCACCCATGTTTGTGCCCACACTGCCATCAAGGCTGATGGTGACCCCCACAGCACGTTTCCCAGCCTTGGTGGTGTCACCAGCTGCCCCCTTGGTGACAAGGAACACACCGTGTCTGTTGTGGCCTCCCTGCTGGCAGCACCCCCCAGCACGGCGTGTGTCAAGCAGGAGGACTGGCCGGGGTGAGGCCAGCACAGCTCAGGCCGTGCCCATCGCCCGGGCAGACATGTCCATGGAAGAGGGAAGTCGGGAGATCCCCAGCTCCCAGCACCCTGAAATGGAGGAGGCCCGGTGGGTGCCCCAGCACTCTGCTCACCCCCAAAGATGGGAGGACCCCAGGTCCCTGCAGCCCCTTGCTCCCCGCCCCATCTCACCTGGCTGCTCTGGGAAACCCCCGGGTGTTACCGGCACCCTGTGTGTCCCCAGACCCCACCCAGCAGAAGCCCTTGGGACCCTGCACCCCTCACCACCATGAGACACCACAGGATGGAGCTGGGCCAGACACCACCGGCTCCCACCCGGCAGAGCTTCACTCACTGAAACTTCAGAAACCAACACCAAAAATATTTACCTCCTCCCCGCCCACACCCCCCTGCCCACAACCTCAAAACCACCGGATCTGGAGACAAATCTCTGCACCCACATGGTGCCACTACCACTGTCATTGCCACTGTCACTGCCGTGCCAGGGCACCCTCCACCACCTCACTGCCACCTCAGAGAAGCCAGGACCCCCCCATGGAGCACCAGAGCCTCCTGCCATTGCCATCAGTGGCCCCCACCATTGTCCCCATCCCAGCCCCGGGAGGGGACAGGCACAGCTGCCCCCCACAATCCTGTGGGGACACGCACCAGCATTGACAGCTTGGTCCCTGCAGGATGGGACATTGTTGAGAGGGGTGGTCTGGCCACAGGGACAGCCCCTCTGTCACCTGCGGCAGGGCTGGACAACGCCCACCCACCCACGGCTGTGGGAGCCCACCGAGGAGGTGTCACCCCCGCTGTGCCAGCCCCGGTCCCAGCACAGCCCCGGCCTCACTCACCCCATCACCCGCCGACCCGGTGAGGCTCCAGCAGCTCCTGCCGCTCCCACCTCTCCCGGACAGGGTCCTGCCCGGCGGGAAGGGCGCGGGACCCCCGGCACGGCAGGGGCGAGGCCCGCCCGGAGCGTGTCCGGAGCAGGAGCGCGGGAGCCGCGCTGTGCCCGGCGCTGCCGAGCGCTGCCAGGAGTTTTATACCGGCTCAGGAGGAAAACAACCCGCGGGAGCAGCGGCGGGAGCGCGAGGCTTTGTTCCGTGCAGCAGCCCCAGATCCAAACAGTGAAGCTCTGCCAAGTCCTTCGCCTTGGCTCCCGTGGCGACCCCACTCCGGTCCAAGGCGTCTTTGCAGACACGGGGGACATGACCCCCTCCGTAAGCGCAGGGTCCCACCTCGGTGAGGGCTGTGCCCACCCCCTTGGCCTCACGCCCCTGGAATGCCCCAGCGCGGCGTCCTCGGGCAGCCAGCCCGGCCCCTGCGGCCACCACGTCCCGTCTAATGACAGGCTGTGACTGCGGGGGCTGAAACGGGGACAGCACGGGGACACGGCTCCCACGGTCCCCTCCCTTCCGCCGGCTGGGACGGCACCCTCGGGCAGGGTGGCACCTGGGTCACCCTCAGCCCTGCCCAGGGCACAGGAGGTGCCAGGAGGGTCCCCCAAGCCGTCCTTTGGACCCTTCCGGCAGCCCCCACCTCCTGCAGCGCCGCTGTCCGCCCAGGACAGGTGACAAAGCAGGTACAGACCTACCCGAGCCCCCGGGAGCGCGGGCGGAAGGGCTGCCGGCGGGGAGGCGCAGGCGCCGGTGCCAGCGGATCGTTAGAACGATCAAATCTCGGGTTTTTTGGCAACCGCTTGAAGTGGTGCAGCGACCCCGAAGGGCTCGACAGCAGGTTCCCAACTGGAGCCCCCTCCGTGGGGGGACGGGGCAGGCACGGAGCCCTCCCCGCAGCACTGGGAGTTGCCAACATAATTCCACTACGGAGCAATCCCAAATCCTGACACCGTATCGAAG